>PVKS010053175.1:0-10493 GCA_004027875.1 Aplodontia rufa
AAAAAAAAAAATAGGGATCACTTGTCTGTACGCGGCCATAGGGCTGAGCTGGAGAAGGGAGGCGGGGGCTCACATACGGTCTCACAAACGCTCAGCCCATGTGCTGTGGACTATGGAAACTGGAGCCCAGAAGGGGACCCCTGCCGCCGTGCTTGGGAGTTGGTTGCACAGTTGAGGTCCTAGAGGAGGGTGTGCAGCCCGCATGGAGGCAGGGCTGGGAGAGGAGATAGGGGTCAAGGTCCCTAGAAAAGGCCTTGCTGGCCTGATAAGCAGTACCAGGAACAAAAGCTTGCAATCCGCCTCTATGGCTCGCAAGGCACTTTGCTGCTGATGGGCAGCAGTTCAGTGATTGGCAGGGACAGAGTGGGGGAGGGGAGACCACCAGGGAAGGTGGTGGCGGTGGGGGGGGGGGCGTCTTTTTGTAAAAGACAGCTGCTCCTGATCATGACAGGCTGGCAGTCACAAAAGTCTCTAAGAATAAACTCTTTTTTGATTTTGTTTTTCATGTGAACACTTTGTTGTGTACATGGTGCTGGGGTTTCGAATCTGCGTCCTCACGCATGCCAGACAAGCCCCGTAACCGCTGAGCCACCACTCCATCCTCAAGAATAAGATTCTACCCCTGGATAACAAAGTTTATACACATTGATTGCTACTGTTTTGACAATGTTTCCCCCTCATCTGTATCCTGTATCGCTATATACTTCTAATAAATGTGAAAAAAAAAAAGGAATAAGATTCTTTGGACTGAGTGCAGAGAGGATCAGCGGGCACGTGGGGAAAGTGTAGTTGTCGAGGCCTGAGGGTGAGGCTTGCCAGCTGCGGCAGGGCCACAGCAGGTGCTGCCCTGGGGGAGCTGGGGAGGCAGCTCTCAGAACTACTTTTGCAACTTGTATGAAAATCTAAACCTATTTCAAAATTAAAAGTTTTTTTATAAAAATCCGGAGACTGCATCATCCAGCAGCTGCGTGCATATTCTTCCCAAGTTTGCTTGGGATTTTCGCCAAGACCGGTCACACTCTGGGCCACAAAACACCTTAAACGTAAAAAATTAGAAATTGCACCATGTCCGGTCTCAGATCATAATGGAATTAAGCCAGAAATCGGTAATGAAAAGAGAGGGGAAGTCTCCAGTGTGCACAGCCCTCAGCTTATGAAGGGGCTACATCTCGCTGGACCTCCGCAGTTGGGTGTGCCCTGGGCTGAACAAGCACTGAATCCCCTCACTCTGGAGCATGGGAGCTGAGCGACCTGGGCACAGCAGGAGCCAGGCGTTTCCTGTGGGATCGAGGAGCTGACCAGGAGCTGTGGTGCCCAGCTGCCGTCCAGCACAGTGAAAGAGGGTCTCTGGCCCAAAATTCAGAATCTGAAGCACAGTTTCTACTGGAAGCGTAAGGCTTTCACGACATCATGAAGCTGAGAAGTTACAAGTTGAATTATCACAACACGAGACCGTCCGCACTTGGCACTTAACACGTTTCTAAATAGCACAGGGCGAAAGAAGGAATCTCAAGAGCAATTAAGTTTTTTTCTGAATCATGAGGACCACAAGTTCAAGACTAGCATAGAAAAATTCAGTAAGACCCTGTCTGAAAATAAAATTTTACAACACAGGTTGGGATGTAGCTCAGAGGTAGAACACTCCTGGGTTCAGTCTCCAGTACCAAAAAAATTGTTTTAATTAAATGAAAATATGACTTTATCAAAATCCCTGTGGGATGGGGATGCAGCGAAAGCAGTGTTTAGAGGGAAAGCGGCAGGGGTCAGAGGTGGCTGTTGGAAGCAACTGGCTGCTGAGGGCTCCAGGCTCCTTGGTGGACTTGTGCAGCGATGGACTCATGGCTGAATGCACTGGTGCAGGATATGGGACCTAGTGGAAGGGGTGGGTCGTCGGGAGGCCATAGCCTTGGGCGCTGGGTCTTGCTCCTGCCACCACCTGCCCATCCTGGCTGCCCTCCCTCCCCTATGCCCTTCCTCCACGATGTTCTGCCTCACTCAGGCCCCCAGCAACAGAGCCGGCTGACATGGACTGAAACCTCTGTAGCTTTGAGCCCAAAATAAATCTTTGCACCTCTAAGTTGACTTCTTCAGGAATTTTGTCACAGTGATGAAAAGCTGACTCCCACAGCTGGGTTTCTGAGACCTGTAGGCATCAGCTGAACCAACTCCCCTGCCCTTGGAGAGAGGTCACTATATCCACCCAGCTGAAGAACGGGCCTGGGGTACCAGAGGCTCACACCAGCACTCAGGTGAGTCGCTCCTCCACCTGGGGGAAGTAAGGAAAGGTAGACAGGAGGAGCCGGGGACCATGTGCCTGGCAGGTGTCTTCTCCTATGGCTGTGGTCCTCACGGTGCCCCTGCCACCTCACACCCTTCAGGACGGCTGTCACCCGTGAAGCCACAGCCACTGGTGCTGGTGCCCGCTGTTGATGGGATGCGAAGGACGTGATTGCAGGGGACTAGGAGCCAGCAAGTCCACTGCTGGGTATATGCCCAAGAGGACTGAAATCAGGGACTGGACATCTGTCCAGCCCTGTTTGGGCTCCTCCTCCTGCTGGTCGAAGACACTGGAGACTCCAGTCACTTCCCTGAGCCTCTTCACTCAGTTCAGCTGTGGAGCGCCCAGAGCCCACAGCAGTAGGATGTGCCAGGGCCAGGACCCAGATAGTCTGGGTTCAAGTCTCAGCTCTGCCTTGGGATCTTGAGTGAATGATTAGCACCTGTGCCTTAGATTCTTCCTCTGCAAGATGGAGATAATGACAGCACCCACCTCCTGAGGGTGTCTTAAGGACAAAATGACTCCACACATAGCTTCCAGTGGTACCTGGCCAGGTAGCAAATGGTCAGTAAACATCAGTAGCTGTTACAGAATTCCAGTTAGTAAGAACCAGCATTGCCAGCATGACCCAATGGGAAACTTAAGTCCTCACCAACTTCCTTTGTTCATGCCCATCTTGTAGATGAGCAGACCGAGGCCCTGCGGTGAGGAGGGGCACGAGAGACTTGCACATCAGAAGCTTCCAGGCTGCAGAGAATCCCAGAAGCCACTTTCCATGGGCTTTAGGTGCCCATGGGCTCTTGAGGTGAAGGCTGACCTCCCTTCTCTGACTGTGCTGGTCTCTCCCCACAGTGTCCCCATGGACTGACGACACAGGAGAGGTGAAGACCTCTGGGATGCAAGGTTGGGCCTGTGTGCATGGGCTGAGGAGGCCTCTGGGAAACACTTGGAGGAGAAGGCCAAGCCTGCTCACTGGCCAGAGTGCCAGGTTGGAGAGGAAGGGGGCCTGGCCAGCACAGCCTTGCTCTCAGCTGCCCCTTCCCAGGCCAGGTACCATGCCTCAGGCCCCCTGAGAGCACCACGCTGCAGGGAGAGACAGGTGTGCTCGCTGCAGGGAGAGACAGGTGTGCATGCTGCAGGGTGAGACAGGTGTGCTCGCTGCAGGGTGAGATAGGTGTGCTCCCTGGAGCAGTGTGCACCATGCCCAGCAGGCAGCAACCTGCCCCGGAGCAGGGGAACCGGGAGTTGGCACTGTTCACATTGGAGCCCTCTTTAGCCTTGTGGGGGAATCGCGTTCCACACTGGAGGAGCCCTGGAGAGGGATGCTGAGGGAAAGAAGGCAGCCAGGAGCAGGGGAAGATGCACTGAGTGAGCCAACACACAGGGAGTGCCTAGCGTCCATCACAGGAAGATCGTGGGTACCAGGGCTTGGAGGCAGGGGCTGGCATTTAACCGGGCAGAAGTTCAGTTTTGGAAGATGGAGTTCTGCAGGTGGCCAGTGGTGAAGGTCGCTCAACACCACAGAACTGGATGCTTAAGAAGGATTAAAATATCAATCTACATCACATGTACAACATCATGGTTTAGGAGAAACAGACAAAAGCTGAACTGGGGAAAAATCAATGAAAAAGGAAAATTACATTTCTTTTGTTTAAGAGAGAGGGACAGAGACAGAGAATCAATTTTATTTATCTTTCATGTGGCTTTCGTTGCTCTGACACTTTATTGTGTATGTGGTGCTGGAGTTTGAACCCGTGTCTTCATGCATGCCAGGAAAGTGCCGTAACTGTGGAGCCACTGCTCTAGCCCCAGAAGATTACATATCTAACTTACATGGCTCTGACCAATCTTTTTTTTTTTTTTTTAAAGAGAGGGACAGAAGGAGAGAGAGAGAGAGAGAGAACAATAATTTTAATTTTTATTTAGTTTTTCGTGTGGCTTTCATTGCTCCAAGACTTCGTTGTGTACGTGGTGCTGAGGTTTGAACTCGAGTACTTGTGCATGCCAGGCAAGCACTGTAACTGCCGAGCCACTGCTCCAGCCCCCAGCTCTGATCAATTTTAAAGCAGCGCGCACACACAGACACCCCAGCTCCCTGCCTGCTGGTTCTCACCTCAGTCTATGCTGCAACAGGAGACAATTTGTTAAGAAAGAAGGTCCACTCGAAAGCATTTCCAATTGTAGAAATTGTGACAGATGTTTGTGGGGAGAGGGGCAAAGGAGCCCCCTACCTTTTCCCCTGAGAAAACAATGAAATGAGTTTTCTGGTTTTTCCAGCACAAGTCTCAGATCGAAACAAAGAACAAAATTCTTCCATAGAGTAAAGTTAGAGGTTGTTTTCCTTACAAGAGAGAGGGAAGGGGGGGAGGGGTCAGAGAGAGAAGCAAGCTGTGCGGAGGCCAGGAAGGCTGCTGAGATGAAGGGCTCTGGGCCAGGCCCTGGGAGGAAGGAGTTCTGGGAGGGGACATGATGTGCATGGCCATTTTTTTCTCTAGGGACATTTGGTGATTTCAGAGGGAATGGAGAACACATGTATGCAAAGAACCCTGAAGGCTTCATCCAGCGGCAAAGTTGAGTAGAAAAGGAAGGAGAGTGAAAGGTAGCAGAAGGTCGGCGCGCTCAGGAAGGAAGCTGAGGAATCTGCAGGGTGTTGTTCTGGGCGTTGTCTGCCGCGTTTCCAGAGATCAGCGTGAGAGTCTGCGTGGAGTAGCAGGGAAAGAGCCCTGGTCATTGTGTCAGGCGCCGTGCAGGTGGCCTGGGGATGAGTGATCGGGAGGGCAGAGTGGCCTCCTCTGCCCTCAGCCATCAAGGCTCCAGGCTCCAGGCCTTTGGACTCCAGGGCTTACACCAGCCTCCTTGCTTCCTTTCTCTGGACTTTGGCCTGGGACTGGGACCAGGAGTTACGACTTCTGCTTTCCTGGTGTGAGAAATGGAAAGTTAATGGTCCATTTCGGGAACAGTTTTTAGCTTTAATTGGGAAGTAAAGCTCCAATTGTAGTCTTTTTTTTTTTTTTAAAGAGAGAGAGAATCAATTTTATTTTGTTCTTCATGTGGCCTCATTGCTCGGACACTTCGTTGTGCACTTGCGCATGCCAGGCAAGCACTATAACCACTGAGCCACTGCTCCAGCCCCCAATGGCGGCCATTTTTAACTCTAGCTCCTCCCTTTGCCTGCCCCAATTTTAAAATGAGCTAATCCTGTAGACTGTAACTCCCAGCTCCTCCTATCAGGGCTCGAGGCAGCACTGCATTAGGGATAAAAGCAGGTGGACTGCCCACCCAGGCGCACTGGCTAGCCAGGCTTGGTAGCAAGTCCTTCTGGAAGAAGTCAAGTCTGCTTTGCTGACCCACTTCCAAGCACGTGTTTGATTTCCTGCAGCATCTCAGTATTTCTAACACTAGTTCTGAAGTCTTGGACTTGGGCAGGGCCGTGACAGCAGTTTGCAGATGGCCTACCGGGGGAACTTCTTAGCCTCAGTAACCTCGTGAGTCACTTCCCCTCTCGTGCGTGTGTAAGCACAAGTTCCTGGCGCTGCCTCTTTGGAGAAACTGACTGGTATAGTGTACCAGAGAGAAAGCACTCAGAGCCATCAGCCAATAGTGAAGACATGGACTGAGGCTCCCAGCTAACACACACAGCCAGGGTGAGCAAGAGTCAAGTCCAGTGAGATCTGTGAGACAGAGGACAAAAGGTGGCAGGAGGGAGGGAGGGAAGGTTGGAGGAAGAGCCCCTGCAAGTGCTAACCAAGGGGCACCTCAGCAGGCAAAGGGGAGGCCCACAGGCACTGGACAGCTTCCTGCCTCCTCATCAGCTGCCTCTTTGTCCCCCTTGTCCCACATTCCACAGATGCATCGTCAGGGCCTGCCCTGTGCTTTCATGGTGGTAGGTGCCACAGAAGACCTTTTGCCCGTCTTCTGTATACCCTTCTTGGGTAGACGGAGAAACAAATAAATGATCACACTCCTTTTGGAGACAGACACGAACAATGAGGACGGTAAATGGAGGGTCATGGCACTTGTCTACAACCCCCATCACACTGGGCACTCCTGGATTAGCAGTTTGGCCTCCCCGTCAGACTTCCTGCCCAACCCTCATGCAGGAACAGCCAACTGTGTCCTGGGTTTCGGTTGCAGTCCCCACTGTGCACTGTGAGCCCCTCAAGAGGGACCAGGTCAAGTGCTTGAGTTTCCAAGGCATGGGCTACCCTGGTGGTTTCAGGACTTGCCTGCTCCTGCAGCACCCTCTGGTGGGGAAGGAGCAGTCCTGCAGGCACCATCCACGCCAGCGACCCACGGTCCTTGGAAGCCTCCTAAGGCAGGTGCAGGACCACTTTTTCACAGACCATGCAGAGGCTCCCCATCCTCCAGCTTGGACGAAGGTCTTGAAGGAGCTGCTCTCCTCCATCACCACAACTAAGGATTTAGGTCACTTTGGAAAATGGTTTCTGCACAAGACTTAGAAGGTAGCCCTCCAAGTGCCGTGCCAGCATTTTCTGATGCAATTAATGAGGCTTCCTGGAGCTCCGAGAATGCTTGCATTCTCTAACCAGCACAAACCCAGAACTGTGCTTGGACTAAGATGGCATCTGCCCTTGCTACCAGCCTGTCTTCCTCTTGGGAGGAAAATCATGTCTGTTTTTCTGAGTCCCTGCCCCTCCTGTGGAACTCGCTTTCCTGGCAAACATGTTTGATTGAGTCCTTATTTGCCTGTGTATCCGTCTGGCATTCCTGATGTGTGCCCAGTCCTGTCGAGTCATTCATTCACTCAGAAAGGCTGGCAGTCACCTGTGCAACAGTTGCATGTCCCAGGCCTGGTACTGGCACCTCAGGATGCAGCCACACCTGGCAGGTCCCAGAGCTGACATCCAATTCTCACAGCTGGTGGCAGCCGAGGCAGGACAGCGCAATAATGTCAGTCTCGAATATCATTTGTAGTAAGTGCCATAATGGACACACTGGGAGTCTTCCAGAATCAAGCGAGGCCAAAGGGTAGTGAGCCACCAGAGAGGTCAGCTTGGGAAAGGAGTGGGTCCTAAGGCACCTGGGAGGCTACAGAACACAATTAGGGCTTTATTCTGATGTCAAGAGAAACTAGTGAGAGCTTCAGGCAGACTGGCTCAGGGGTGTGAAGCCCCTTGACTGCTGCATGCCATGTGCAGACAGGGAAGGGAAGCAGGAGAGCAGCCAGGAGTCTGTTGAACCACCAGGCCATGAAGTAGGCTGGGATGGACAGGGTAGCAAGGGGGATGGGCAGGGGGTGCCCTGAACACATTTTGGGGTGGAGTTGGGTATTAGTTCTTACCGTTCACAGCAGAGCACTCTAAGACTGGTCCCTATGCTGAGTGAGCTCACAGGAATCTTCAGGTCCAGAGAGTGGGTGGCAAAGCACAGGACCCCAGTGGGCTCCACCTGTTTGTGACTTGGTCTCTTTGGTCTGCACTTTCTGATACCATGAACCTGTCTTTCGCTTTACTCATTTTCAGCAGCAAGAAGAAACCCACAGGAACCTTCATCTTTTTATGCTGTGCCTTTGGACAGCTGTTTAGTGAAGCAAGCGTAAAACTTTAAATTCCAGACCATCATTAGTATTTTCCTGTTTGTCTCTTAGGTTTCAAGAAACACCCGATTTTGTAGGTAAGCGTCTGTTGGCACGCAGCCCTGGTTTAGCTGCTACAAGGGCAGATGAGTAGTTGAGACCATATGGCCAGTGCTTCTAATAGAACACTCTGTGGCCCTTTAGGAACTTTGCTGATACCTGCCCTACACCAAGTAGATTCATACCAGGCCACGTGACCGCGGTGTCTACACTCTGAACATGGTCCAAGACTCCTATTTCTCAAAGTTCTACCTTGGAGGAAAGTCAAAGTGCTAGTAAGCTCATCAGTATCCAGTGTTTAGTGTGTGCATAAACTGACTCCTGGATACCAAAGGCTGCCCTTGACAGAAGGGATGTCCTATGCCCTTCTGTTAACTTTTAGTGTTGTGTTCTTGCAAGCAAAGAAATTAATCAATCTCAGCGTAATTGGTGGAGTACCTCCCCCAAGTGGTTTGACCTGATCTCCACCTGTTTGTACTTCTAGAAAGCAGGGAAGCGCTACACTCCAGGAGCAGAGGTCTACAGGGGTCACCCAGGAACACAACTGGGCAACTCCCTACAGCTCCAAATTGTTATTGACTTAGGAAGAAGTAGAAGAATGTTTTCCAAGATCCAGATGTCCACTTCAATCTCTAGCTGGTAAGAGCTGAGAGGAAGAACAGGGAGCTAGGAAGGGGCCTGATGGTGGTGGTGCCAAGGGCAGGGTGCAGCTGGCTCTGCCAACTTCCATTCTTGAAGCAAATGACTCCTCTAACATCCATCTTGTACTGTGCAAACCAGCTTCAAATCTCATTCCAACTGGGAAGGCCCTGAACCAATCTCTATTTAGAAATCCCAGAAACATCTTTTAACTATTTCAGCACCCAGAAGATGTGTTGTGGAAAAACTGATAATGTCATCTTTCCCTTAGCTTTCATGGACCTTTTATGTCATATACACTGCATTAACTGCAAAGATCTGTACTAACAAAACAATGACAGAAATAATCTAGGCTGAATGCTTATTTGAGGTCTACTATCTAGGAGGGCCACCTGATAAAACACTAAAACCTAGATCAAAGCCTATTGTGTCTGCAAGGGCCCTCAAAGCATTCCATGTTGACAGGATGAAAGAATAAAACCCTAATACTGTTCATTCATCCAAATGCTTTAACCATTATAGCGCTGTGAAATCGTAGCTAAGGTTAGTTTTTCACAATAGTTTTCTAAAGGAGGCACTCCCAAGCTGCTATTCTTTGTCCCACGATTAAAACCGTGAGTGCTTATTTTCAAATAGAAAAGGAAATATGTAAAATAAGGAAAACCTTTCAAATAATATTTAAAATTTAATTAATACTTAAAGTATAATAAACACTGGCAACCACATGTAGGTTTGCTTGCTATGGATAAACTAAGACTGCCAGGTGTGATGGCACTGGCTTGAAAACCCAGCTATTCTAGAGGCAGGAGGATTCCAAGTTCAACGACAGTGAGAGCAACCTATAACAGAGGCCCTGTCTGGAAACAAAATAAGAAAGGGATGGGGCTGAAGCTCAGTGGTACACTGCTTGCCTAGCAATGCAGGAGGCCAAGTTCAATTCCAAGCAATACAGCAAAACTATGGGGGCTTGGAGTGGTAGCTCAGCTATCACGGCTCATGAAATCGCCAGTGCACCAATTCAAACCCCAGCACCACATGCAACGAAGTAAAAAACAAAACAAAACACTATATAACTTCCTGAGGTCATAATTGCAAACACTACTTTGACATTTGTTGCAAAAACAAAAATACTTTCTTACAAAGTATCTAGTTTCCTTCGGTTTATAATCCACGCTATGGAAAGTTGAATATAATGCTAACATGTAACCTTTCCTAAAAATTGACTACACAGAAAACGGAAATGCTATTACGACTGAACAATAACAAGGCTTTACTGGCTCATTTTTCTTACGATTATATAAATATATAAATCTTGAAAAGGTAACACTGTTAGGTGAGTAGTAAAATCCATAAAAATAACAGTTTTGCCACGGTGCACAGACTTTAGTTGATTCATTTTGCTTCCTACCCCCCACCAAGAAACTTTTAGATGAGAACTGGAAGACACAACGACTACGCTAAGTTGGCCGCGGAAAATAACCTCGCGAATTCCCCCGCGACGGCCCACACGCCTCCGAGCGCGCCTTTCGTTAACTGCGTTCTCGGGCCCGCGGCGGCGGGGTGGCGGTCAGAGCCGGGGCGTGTCGCCGCAGCACGGGAAGTGGTCTTCGGTCCGGAACAGGACGGGCGGCTCGTAGGCCGCGTGCTGCGGGGCCGGCTTGGCGAAAAAGGCGGGCACGCTGATGGTGTGCAGGAGCTTCTGGAAGGCGCGGGGGAAGGAGCCCAGCTCGGCCTCGGCCCGGGCGACCTGCTCCTCCATCCGGGCCACGCTGCTGCCGATCATCCTCACGAAGGCCTCGAGCTTGTCGATCCTGCTGTAGATGCGCCGCATCTCCGTGGCCTTGGCGTAGATGCGAGGCACGCCCTCGCTGACCACGTGCGAGGAGTCTCCGCGGATCATGTCCAGCATGCCCACGAACTCGTCCACTCGGGTGAGCAGGTCCTCGAGGCTGGCGTCCAGCGCCTCCACCTCGGGCCGCG
>PVKS010053176.1:0-10497 GCA_004027875.1 Aplodontia rufa
TCACAACAGCTCTGGCGCTGGATGTGGAAGTCTCTTGGGAGGGTTTCAGGGCTGCCTGAGGCTCATCTCCATGGGTGGATCCCATCTCGGTACAACAGGGGGCGCTGGGGAGTTTCAGCGATCTCCAGATAGATGCCTGCCGCATCAGGGACAGGTATGGCATCAGGGACAGGTATGGACACTCCCAGGTCATTTCAGCATGCCTGTTTCCAAAGCTGGACGGATAAAAAAAAAAAGTAAACAAGTGAGGGGGGAATGAATTTCATTCTCTTGTTTTTTTCTGTTCTCTTTCTGCAGGGAATGAAATAGTTATATTTACAGCAATAATTAGAAAACTGCATTTTTAGCTATATCAACCCTGCTTTTCAAATGATAGCATTTTATTAAGAAGCATATACTGTATGAATTTTACCTAAAAATGGCCCGCATTACTAGTTTCTTAGTTTTTAACCCAGTTTTGGCATATCCCACCTGTGATTTGACATTGTGTGCAGCAGGGGAATTGGACAAGTTATGATTCTTTTCATTTGCAGTGACAGCTATCAAATACTAGATGTTTTCTGTGGGTCAACTAGCCGTGATCTGTTTCTAAAAAAAAATTCTGAGCCCCAGAGGTCCATGAAGTAGTGGTGCAATGATAAACTCAACTATAGAGAAGACAAAATATTTTAATTAAAAAATAAGCATTTCATAACTTACTTATACTGCCAGTTATGCCTTAACTCTGTAACAGTTGTGATGGAAAATAATCACTTGGTCATACCTTTCTGGGTGTTTCTATATGTGATATGTCTTATTGCCTTCCCCTTGGTATCTGCTGTCAATAAATACATGCAGTTCATTACACAATTTATACAAGTATAAAAGCACCATGCAGTGCCCCATAAATCTATACAATTTTTAAGTGTCAATTTAAAATAAAACCTAAAAATTAATTAGTGTTATAGATTAAAAATTAAAAACCACTTAACAATTATAAAAAGTAAATAATGTCTATGATGGTAGACATTGCAGAATTTACCATCTTATTTTACAAATGGTGTTGTCAGTCATTCTGTTTTAAACATTAGTCATAAAACTATCATCTCCAGCTAAACAGGTTGTAATCTGCAAATCATCATGATATTTTAAGAGAACGTAATTTCTGTGGAATGAAAATGTCACTCATAAGAACTTGATTTAATAATTTCCCCCATGAACCTTCTGTTGATTTGCAGGAAAAAAGACAAACATGAGTCAAAGAGAAAGAGTTTATCATGTAAGAAGTTGTCCTGATACTCTTTCTTTTGCCTGTGGAGTTGGAGTTTTTGGCTGAGATGCAGGACTGCATGGGCTGGGACTGGGCTGTTACCATGGGGATGGCAGTTGGGGAGGCTTCTGACTACCTACTGTCTGGGGCACCTGCTCACTAAGCGAGGTGCAGCCCCACCCCACTCCCCCAGCCACAGTGGCTCCTACCCAGGGCTCTCACTGAGTGCTGAGAGCTGTCAGCTCAGCTGTGACGAAGTGTGATCTTTTTGCCACTTGTGACTCATTGTTTTAATATCTTAAGAACCCCCAAATGTGACTTGTTCACATTATATCTTTTAGAAAGTGCTACATTTTGAGTAAATGTCCCTTGAAGGGGATCCTTGGGAACCCAGCCTCTTCCTCTCTTTGCTTCCTAGCTGCTGAGAGGGACAGTGAGAGGGAGAGAGAGAGAGAATCAATTTTATTTAGTTTTTCATGTAGCTTTTGTTGCCACATGAAAACACTTTGTTGTTTATACTTTGTTGTGTACATGGAGCTGGGGTTTGAACCTGCGTTCTCGTGCATGCCAGGAAAGCACTGTAACAGCTGAGCCACTGCTCCAGCCCCCAGATAAGGGTTTTAAGAAACACTTTTAAGTTCTTTTCAATTGGGATTATAAAAGGGGGTTATTCATTATTTCATTCCTTAGGTCAGCATAGAGAGGTCTGGCCCCTCAAAATGTTTTTACAATAACTAGATTTCAGAAAGCAATAAAATATTAGAAAACTTTGGTTCTACAAAGTGAGGCTGTAAAGAGTTAAAAGACCTTTGCTATTTTCCTTCTCATTCAATTTGGGAATCCTGAAAGTTTATCTTTGAATATCCTGACAACAGAGCTACAAACATCTATCCCAGTTTTGGGGGATTAAAAAATTATTTAAATTCATGAAATAGAAATATGTTACTCAAATACCAAAGCTAACACAAAGCCTATTTAAAGATATGGAATATGAATTATCTTTTTTAACGAAAATTTTAGGCAAAAAAATAGCAGCTGAACCACGCGCTGTGGTGCAAACCTGTAATTCGGGCAACGCAGGAGGCTGAGGCAGGATTGCAGGTTAAAAGCCAGCCTCAGCAACTTAGCAAGACCCAAGCAACTTAGCAAGCCTCTGTCTCATAAATGAATGAATGAATGAATGAAAGTCTAGGGGTATGGCTCACTGGTAAATCCCTGTTGGGATGGGATTCAATGATTCAATTCCAGATACCAAGATAAAAAATAAAAAAGTTGTTGACCACACTACAGAGAATGTCCTCTTACATCAAACTCTCATGATCTTAAAGTGAAAAAAGTGTTTGACCTTTGCCTTACATTCATATGCTCTTGATCATTTAATAGATTTTCTTCCAAAATATTTTAAGTAAAATCACTTTATCCATGTTGATATTAACAGTGATTTTTAATCTTTTAAAGATTTCTGAAATCTTCAAGTCAGGTTGATCTTAAAATTATCAGTTATGTTTACAAGAAGGAGGGCAAAGGGAGGAAGGAGCATGGGAAAGGAGAACAGAGAGAGGAGAGGAGGTAGAGTGGAATGGGGAGTACCCGAGGGAGGGCCTCCTCCACCCCAGCCTCCCACATCTTATCTGTCACTCTGGCTCCTCTTCCTTGCTGAGGGTCTCCTTCAGATCGGTCCACACACACTTTACCATACTTTGGCTCCTGAAATATTTGAATATTGTGACCCTGATTGCTCATAATTATTCTTCTCTTAGCCTAACCTCTCCTTAACTGGGGTAATTAGTCAAAATCTTGACCTTACTCTTGTGATACTTCGCTAGCGAAACTAGTTTTGAGATGAGACTAGATTCCTGGCTTTGCCAATTTCATTCTGGGATCTTGTCTTGCAAATTTGAAGAATAAAATACGCAGACAATAACAGAAGGAGAGAGTAAATGGAGCAGGATTTATGTAAGTGAGAAGAGATGAAACTCCTACTGATGTGGGGTTTTTGAGATGAGGCCAGATTCTCGGCTCCCACTGGCAAATGGAGTCTGGGCCCACCACAGATTCCAGCAGCCAAAATAGCCCACTTCTAGTGTTTCAGCTACTCCCAGTTAAAACTGGGAATTTGAGCTGGCTGCAGGCTTCTGCAGTCCCTCTCCTGCTGCTCCTCTGGGCCCGGGACCTGTGCCTGGGCCCTTCTGCCCTCTGCCTTTCTCTCGCAACCTTGGCCTCTATGTGCTGGGCACCAGGTCAGAAGGCCAGTGGCCTTTAGTTCCTTCACTCCCCTCCTATCTCCTTAGTGACATCATTCACAGGAGAAGGTGGGCAGTGGTGGATCTCAAGGCCACTGCTTCTCCATGGAGTCTCCACTCCCTGCTCTTGAACTTGCATGTCACACAGTGGACCCTCCTCCAGGTTCTCCTAATAACCGGGAGGAGCAGGTAGGCTACAACAGCCACTGCAGTTTTATAGCGCAACAGAGTCCAGAAAAGTCTGGAAGTGTGCGACCTCCACCTCTGTTCTTTATCATGATTGTGTTGGGTATTCAGGGTCTCTGGAGACTCCCTATACTTTTTAGGATACATTTTTAAATTTCAAAAATATAGAAACAGTTACATTAATAGAAATGTGATTAATATAATTAATATATTTTTTTTAAAGAGAGAAGGACAATGAGAGAGAGTGAGAGACAGAGAGAACCTATTTTTATTGAGTTTTTCACATGGCTTTCATTGCTCTGACACTTAGTTGTGTACGTGGGTGCTTGGGTTTGAACCCGTGTACTTGCGCTTGCAAGGGAAGCACTATGACCTCTGAGCCACCACTCTAGCCCCACTATATTATTTTATAATACAAAAAATAAAAAGGCATTGAGATTCTGATAGAGATTGCATTGAATCTATAGATGGATCTTACCATTATTAAGTCTTCCAATTGCTGATCACTCATTACAAATCTAAAAGGCAACAAACTGACCTAAAGTAAATGTTTATCAAAATCCCTGGAACTGTGTGGCATTGTGACTGAAGAGGGCCCTGTCCTCCTCTCCTCATTCTCTCTGCCTCCTCTTCATTGAAAAATGCCCACACGGTAGTATGGTGCCTGGCAGATTTTATAATTTTATGCACGTAATTGATTTTGCTAGCCACGTGTTAGTTTTTTGACACTTGCGGCAAAAAGGAAAAAAAAAGATGCGTTGAAAACTGTCACAGACACATAAGGATCAGCTATAGGTGAGTTAAATGTATTTAAATAAATGTATTATTATGATCAGAAAATCTCCACGGCAGACTCGGAAATCGCCAGTCCTGTGCCATTTTCTTGTGTGCGTTGTACTTTTGCGTTAGTTTTAATGAACAAGACGCTTATTTGCTGCCAACGGAGCAAGGGGAACTCGGCTGTGTCTGTTTCTGTGTAGGTGATTGCCCAGCTACTGTGAACATGGGGTGTATGCTCCCAGTCCTGGGACACCTTCTCCTGCAACTGTGAGGGCACAGGTTACACCGGAGAGACTTGCCACTCATGTAAGCCCCCCACCTCGTTGTCCTCATGTCTCCGTCTTTGTCACTGTGTTTCCTTCTCAGTAGTTGACTCTGCGTGCATCTGCATCTTTGCAATCATGCATACAGATAAGGATGAGTATTTTTAGCACCCAGTGAATTTCTAGATTAAATGTAAGCCACCTCATTTTGTTATTAATTAATGAATCCCCCTATATAGGGAATCACGCTCAGAGCCTTGTGCTCTGAGCTGGAAAGAGCTCTACCACGGAGCTATGCTCCCAACCCCAACCTCATTTAATACAAGGGTGCTGAGATAGTGCACAGAAATACGTAGCACTGGGCTGGAGCAGAGGCTCAGCGGTTACGGTGATTGCCCGGCATGCATGAGTACACGGGTTCAAACCCCAGCACCACCTAAACAGCGAAGTCTCAGAGCAACGAAAGCTGCATGAAAAATTAAATTTAAAAAATTGGTTTTTTCTGTCTCTTTTTATTAAAGAAAAAAAAGAATATGTCGCGCTAAGTCAACTACTCAAAAGAAGCTGGCAAGCAATGATAAGTTAGGTATAGTAGAGTAAGATACAGGAAAAAGTAAAAAATAAAATCTTGAACTAAGTAAAAAATGCATGGTGTCACAACTTGTTCCTTTAATTGAGTTGGGCCATAGTTTTGAGAATGGTTTCCATCAAAGAAAGGTGGGGAAAATAATCAGTTGGCAGGCTTTCAACATTTGTTATTAAATGTAATAAAAGTAAGAATAAAAAAATTGGATGGAGGTTTTAGAGGAAGCAATTAGAAATCAGCTAAAACCTAGCAAACCTTGAAGATCTATTACAAGTGTTAATTTTCTTTGGTGGTAATGATGATTATAAGTGAATAATTATAAAAGTGTGCATCTATTGAGTATTTAAATATCCGTCCTTATGCAAATAATGATTTGCATGAATTAACTCATTTAATTCTAAAGCAGCTTCTAGGATAAAGCATTGTTATCCTCATTGCAAGCTGAGGACAGAAAGAGGTTTAGTAATCTGACATCCAGGCTACTTGGAGGCACAGTGAGGATCTGAGCTTAAGAAAGTGAAGAGGTAGCTCAGTGGTAAGAGCACTTGCATGAGGACCCGGGTTCAAACTCCGGTACAACTAAGTGTCGGAGGAACTAAAACGAGTGAAAAAATAAATAAAATTGATTCTGTCTTTCTCTCTCTCCCATTCCCTTTCTTTGAAAGAAAGAAAGAAAGAGAAGAAAGAAAGAAAGAAAGAAAGAAAGAAAGAAAGAAAGAAAGAAAGAAAAAGGACTTCAGAATCACCTGGGAACTTGCTATATAGATAAAGAATCCCAGGTCTCACCCAAAACTACTGAATCCAAATCTCTGGGGTTGGAGCCCAGAAGTCTGTTTTAACTAACTTTCCCTGTCCTCTCGATGTACACTGTGAGAAGCACTTCTAGATCACGTATTCTAACACTTCTATACTGTCTCCCCAAGTTAACATCATCTGTCTTTACTGAAGAATCAATCTCTTTTACCAAGCTGTTTTATTGACCACTTTTTTTTTTTTGACAGAGAGAATCCGTTTTTATTTAGTCTTTCATGTGGCCCTCGCTGCTCTGACACTTAGTTGTGTACTTGGTGCTGGGGTTTGAACTCGTGTACTTCCACATGCCAGGCAAGCGCCGCAACTGCTGAGCCACCGCTCCAGCCCTGACCACTCATTTGTTAATGATTAGAACGTGCCAGGAGCCTGTTTTTATATTTAGTTCTAACTTTTAAAGTTCTCTTCCTGTGTAAGTCTACCGACATTTCTCTGCAACTTCTTGGGGGCAATTTGCCCCAGCCCTGGGTTTTAAGGGAATGGTGTAAGCTAGGAAATTGTCAGTTCCACTCACTCGCACTGAGGTCCTCCTTGAAACTCATGACAACCCCTTGTGACTTACCTAATTTGATTTCTGTACAAACTGTAACAGGAAGGTAGGGTGTGGAGTGTTATTGACTCTACTTTATACATGCAGATGACACTCAGCGCGAATCCTGTGTTCTCAGCTTAAGGATCTATTCAAGTGCTTCTCCTGGCCACTCTTGCAGCAAACAGAGCTCAGAACAGTTCTGGGGGAAAATATCAGAAGGTTGAAAAAAGAAGTATGCAAATCAATCTGATCGAATAACTTGGTTGCTAATTGTGTTTCTCCATAATTGTGGTTTTCAAACAGGTACCCCAAATAAAGGTGGAATTTTTAGCAAGACTGAGACTTAGTTGTAACAAGTCTTTGTTGTTTGGGATGCTTATATAATTAACGTGTATACATTGTCATTTAAAAAGTTAAATAGTTTATGTAAAGTAAGAGTTATGCTTATCACCCTCTACAGTATTTGTTTACTATCCAAGCTTGCCTCAAATCTAACCCTTGTTATTAATTTGAATGAATCCTACCAGATCTTTACAAATATGCATACTTACTTAGATAAATCCACAAGTGGGGAGAAATGATAGAAAAGCAATCTATCCTACTTATGTTTCTTTCATCTAAGAACTTTGTTAAATAACATTATTGATTTGGACAATTTACTGTGGGATCATTCTGTATTTACCTTGAGATTGCTTAGATTTAAGGTTTCCTCTTGCAAGGAAGCAGTTCTCTAAATCTCGTGTTTTGCAAAATGAGAGAAAAAAATGACTGGGTTTTGCTCTGGGTCTAGAATTAGTCAACCTAGCCAAGAACAAGAAAAATCACATTTATTTGGGGCTAATTAGAATTGAAATGCAGGAAAACACAGATTCAAGCAATGTTGAAAAATGTATTTTGAGGTTTTATAAATGGCAGCTGTATTTATAGCTGTAAACCACAAGGGAGTTGGAAATTGCATGACTTGTTTGTAAGTATTGTGGTTGCTGGCAGAAGTTAAGCTGTTAGAAGACAAAGATGGGGAATTTGAATAGGATGCCATGAATTTGAATAGGCTCAACAACCATAGGATTCACATTCACAGTTTTCCTAAAAGGCCTCTTCAAATCTTTGAAACTGTGCTTCAGAATCTTCATTTTCCTTGCTTAAAAGCAAAAGAGAACCTAGAGAAAACACAATCCTTAGACATTACCGGTGACTGATGACCTTCCTACTGTAAGTTTCCATGTTTAATCACCAGTACACTATTTCCTTTTTTCTTCAAAATAGAAATATATGCCAAATATTTGTTCATCACCTAATAATGTTCAAAACATTTAAATTTATCACGACTGGCTAACTTCCTTCTCCTTCTTTAGTGAAAGTAAGTTTAATTTTTAAAATGTTATCATTTTTTCTCCTGATAAAATGTCATACAAACTAATAAAGATGAGGTTGAATGATAGGTATGGTGTGTCTGTAATTCAGAAAGGGAAAACTCTGGATGCTAATGAAACCTATTGAGGGATCCCTTCTGTGTTCTCCTGCAGCGCTCTACTTGCGGTCCTGCGAAGCCCACAAGCACAGAGGGAGCCCTTCTGGGCTTTACTATATTGATGTGGAGGAAGTGGCCCCCTGTAACCCTTTCTTGTGTACTGCAATATGACTGGTATGTTAATACCCTTTACATCTGGATAGCAACTGTTTATATATACGATCAGAATAGACCAAGGAGAGATTTGCCTAGTTGGCAGCATTGTTAAAGCACCTAATTTGATAGTTGAGTAATGCTAAGTAGAAGTAATATATACCTATACTGGTTAATTTTATTGTCCATGAAATTTCCTTGTATTTCTTATTTACCTTGGTTAGCTTATAGCGAGATTTAATGTTCTGCCCATAATGCATATGGTTCCAATGCTTCCCAAAATTGCATCTCTTCACATGCATCATGATAAAATGTAAAGCTTTGATTCTGTGATTAACGTATTTTTAAAATTCAGAACAAAGAAAAGGGCTACAAAAGTGCTAAGAAATGGGGCTGGAGCTGGGCTCGGTGGGTTCAGTGCTTGCCTTGCATGCGTGAGTCCGTGGGTTTGAACCCCAGCACTGATGCAGGGTTTTTGAGATGAGGACAGATACTCTGCTCCCGCTGGTGAATGGAGTAGGGACTCTACAGACTCTAGCAGCCAAAACAGCCTGCTTCTAGTGTTTGCAGCCATTCACAGTTAAAAATGGGAATCTGGGCAGGCTGCAGGTGTCTGCAGGTGAAAATATTAGCAGCTCTCCAGCTAAAATCTGGGTGTTGCAGCTCTTGGTGTGGTGGAAATTCACCCCGGGAACTCGGAGCCAATCTTCTGGGTTCTTGTCTCACGAATTGTGAAGAATAAAATCCACAGACAATCACAGAAGGAGGAGTAAAAGGACTAGGATTTATTTAAGAAAGGAGAGCAGAGAATCTGCAGAGTCTCCTCCTTCATCTCCTCCTCTCCCTCCTCCTACCCTTCTTCTCCTCTTCCTCCTCCTTCCTCTTCCTCTTCCCATTCCCTTCCTCCTCCTCTTTTCTGCTTCTCCTCCTCTTACTCCTACTCCTTCTCCTCCCCTCCTTCTCCTTCTTCCTCTTCCTTTCCCCGTACTCTTCCTATTCCTCCTCCTCCTCCCTTTCTTCTCCTCTTTCTCCTTCTTCCTCTTCCTCTTTGCCTTCCTCCTTCTTTTTCTCTCCTCCCTCTCCTCCTCTCCCTTCTCCTCCTTCTCCCCTTCTTCTCCACCTTCTCCTCCTTCTTCTTCCTCTTCCTTTTCCCCTTCTCCTCCACCTCTTCCTCCTCCTTCTCCTCCTCATTCTTCTCCTCCTCCTCCTCTCCCTCCGCTTCTTCCTCCTCCTCCTTCTCCTTCTTCTACAATGACTTTATATTATCAATAATAATTAAATACTGAAATTTGTGTTTTCATTTTTTTAAGAAGTTGAGCAATCTAAAATAGTATATGTTATTAGCGTAAACAAAGCCACACTTAATTTTCAGTCTCCAATTTTCTATTCAGATGAGTTGAAAAGTGTTGGTGTGGGACTGTCCTTGCAGATAGGACATACCTGCACTACCTACCCCAATGGGCATCTCTCCTGGCCATTTGGCCCCTGTGGAATATTCCAGATCATGGAAGTAGCAGAAATTTCCTGCTACTTCCTCCACCTGGATCTCTCCCTCCTGCCTTTTACCCTTACATTTTAGCCATCCTACCAGGTTTATGTAGTCCCCACTTCAGTCCTTTCTCAGGGTGATCGTAGCCTTGGAGGCCCATCAGCCAGTTCAGACTGCTAAAAACAACAATGGGCTTCACTTCACGTCTAAGCCTGAAGTCTAAAGTCCAAGTCTATTCCTCAGCATCTGCAGAAAATTAAGTAATTACTTAATCTTAGTGCAACTGTTTCCTATTCAGAGATGTGGAACTGATCTCATGGGGTTTCCCACATCAATGGAATAAACTACATAAAGTTCAGGAGATAAGAAGAAATCCTCATTCCTAGTTCTCCAGTTTTTATGTTTATAGGCGTCATTACCAAGTTCAATTATTTGTTAATGCATCACAATTGAAGTTTAATCAGTGAAAAAGATATTTATAGTGAACTAGACCAGAACTATGGAGCAAAGCATACTAGATGTTTACCAGGGAATGCAAGGCAAAGGGGAGAAAGGAACAAGTTACATGGGAGTGACCCTCTAACGGGACTGGTCAACCACATATCCTAGTGAATCAGCAAGCAAGTGCCATGCTTATGGACCAGCCCATAGGCGAGACACCACACAGATGTGTGCAGACCGTCCCGTAGGGATAGTATTTAATAGTGCCTGGGCTTTACTTCTAGATGCAAGGAT
>PVKS010053177.1:0-10496 GCA_004027875.1 Aplodontia rufa
GGGGGGCTGGAGCGGTGGCTCAGCGGTTTCGGCGCTTGCTTGGCAAGCACGAGGACCCGGGTTCAAACCCCAGCACCACGTACACAACTAAGTGTTGAGCAACCAAGGACATGTGAAATACTAAATAAAGTTGTTCCTCTCTTTCTCTATGTCTCTCACTGTCCCTCTCTCTTAAAAAAAAAAAAAAAGGCTGTAATACCGAGTTGAGTGCCACGAACACGAATGGCAGCTGCAGCAGACTTCTCACAACCTGAAATGTGGGAAGGCGATGTGACAGTGACCCTTAAAATTGTTTCTGAGCAAACAGTAATGAAATGGGAAGAACCAGGATGGCATTCTCCCCTAACGCCTCCTTCAGGTCTGTGGAGCTAGGATGGAGTTCACTCCTAAGGTCTCCTCTCTGGGACTGTGGTGCTGGGACTGCGTTTTCTTCTAAGGTCTCTCCTCTGGGACTGTGGAGCTAGTATGGAGTTCACTCCTAAGGTCTCTCCTCTGGAACTGTGGAGCTGGGACTGCGTTTTCTTCTAAGGTCTCTCCTCTGGAACTGTGGAGCTGGTATGGAGTTCACTCCTAAGGTCTCTCCTCTCTGGGACTGTGGTTCTGGGACTGCGTTTTCTTCTAAGGTCTCTCCTCTGGAACTGTGGAGCTGGTATGGAGTTCAGTCCTAAGGTCTCTCCTCTGGGACTGTGGTGCTGGGATTGCATTTTCTTCTAAGGTCTCTCCTCTGGGACTGTGGTGCTGGGAGTATGTTCTCTCCTACTTCTCTCCTCCATGATTTTCCCCACATCTTGACCCTAAGGACCCTGCTGATTCTTTTCTTGCCTCGGGGAACATGAGAGAATGGGGCTTTCAGTCATCTGTTCTTACTGTCCCATTCCTCTGCTACCAAGCTTTCTTCAGTAGGAAGTAAAGATTTCCCAGCTCTTCAAGGACTGTGGAATCTGGAAGTCAGGAGCCAGGTCCATCCACACTTCCGTGCAAGAACCAAACTAAGGGAAAGGCATCCATCATCCAACCGGCACGTTGGATGTGCACCTCATGGAAAAGGAGGTTCTCACCCGCAGAAGAGGCCGCAGCCTAGCTCTCCTTTAGTCTTTAGTCTGACTCCTTTTGTTACTGGCGCAAATTCAGAAAAAAAGCTGAGTCCTTTTAGATTCATGATCATTTCTAGAAATGCCTGTGGTGAAATTGCCATTTTAGTTCTAACATCTAAGAGAGAGTGAGAGAAAGGAAAATCCTTTTTTGCTATCCGGCCTCATCAGTGGAATCTGGTGCCATATCCTGTCCCTACCATTATGTTGGAGGACAAAAATCAAGGATTGCTCATGTGGGCCAAATTCTCTCTGTGCATATCCTGGCTGTTGGCAAGCAGAGGTGACTGCCCTGCCCAGGAGATGGGCTCCCATATCAGTCTGGTCTAGCCAGCAGCGATGGCCAAAGAGGGCATCAGCCAGGCAGAGGTGACATGAGACTTCAGGCTCCACACACCAGCTTCCCAGCAGAGCTGAGCCTGCGTCATCCCTCAGCCCCCAAGGCAGATGTAGCTACCGTGGTCTTCAAAGAACCAAAGGAAAGGACAGCAGAGTGGTCCTCTTGCGATGAGCCAGAGAGCTCAGGTTAGACTCTGTGCCAAAGCAGCACATGGGCAGGGAAGAGGTGAGGCAAGGACAAGGCTTTTGGATGACAAAACTCTCAAGACCCAGGACAGCAGGCAGCATCTTCTGGCTGATGACTGCGTGTGTTAGGATCAGGGGTAGTGTCTGTTAACGGGTGCCCAGATGCTCCAGAGGGCACGGGAGCCAGTCAGGGCATGCCACAGCTGCCATGCCCTTGTTGATGGCAGCTGCGCACCCTGTCCCCTCTTCACATGAGTCCTGTGCAGGGAGGTGCAGCGGGTTAAAACACATGTGCAGTGGGTAGCATGCTCGGGGCTGGAGCAGCAGTAACCTGAAATGAGGGACAGGTGGAAGCTGAGCGGAGCCTGCTGTGAATTAGAATAGTCACCAACTCCTCCTGGGTCAGACTGGAAACCACAATCCAGAACCACTCGAGGCCTTTGCCGTGAAACACCGTGAGCCACCAGCAACTACAGCATGGGCTTTAAAGTCAGATGCGCTGACCTCTCCAGGCCATCAGCAGCTCCAGCGTGTTCTCATTGGAAATGGCGAAAAGGTCTTCGGGGACTAACTCATTCAAGCCTTTTAGGAAACGTTCCACGTCTTCTTTCACTTGATTGGCCAGTGGATACCGGGCTAGTGAGTTTATTTATTTTTTTAAAAAGAGAGAGGGAGGGGCTGGAGCAGTGGCTCGGTGGTTACGGCGCTTGCCCGGCATGCGCAAGTACACGGGTTCAAACCCCAGCACCCACGTACATAACTAAGTGTCAGAGCAACGAAGTCCATGTGAAAAACTCAATAAAAATTGATATTCTCTTTTTCTCTTTCTGTCTCTCTCACTGTCCTTCTAAAGAGAGAGAGAGAGAGGGGTTTAATTTTATTTAGTTTTCATGTGGCTTTCGCTGCTCCAAGACCTCACTGTGTACGCGGTGCTGGGTTTCAAACTCTTGTACTTGTGCATGCCAGGCAAGCGCCACAACTGCTGAGCCACCACTCCAGCCCCATGGGCCTGTAACTTTAAACAGAAGATTTTATTTGCATTCGTGACTGGGGTTCGAGCTCCACCTGTCATGAGTTCTACCTTTTCCAGTTGACCTGACTTGTTCCATTTCTCTCCTGCAAAGACCAGCTCCATCTCACTCAAGTCATTGTTGAGGATAAAACAAAGTTTTGATTTGTAGAGTTCTGGGTCATCTTTTTCAAAGTACTTGTAATGCATGCGTAGTCCGATGATCTGGGCCAGGAAAGAACAGGTGAAATGAACTTGAACCAGCTGCTCATAGGCAGCTCCCAAAGAGGATTCACAGAGACTCTTGGCCACCAGCCACCCAACCAGAGTGGATGCTTGTCCACCAGCCACCCTGCAAACTCATCTTCAGGTGCAGATGAGGTGGGCGATTAGGGTGGGGATGCACAAGTGCTTGGTTGTTGTCACTGAATCAGGTGAAGAGCTCATTGCTGGTGTCACACAGCTCTTTTCAAATTAGTACAAACCATTCCTAACAAGGTCCTCCCCAGTCCAGAGCTGCTTCATCCTGGAGAACCGCTTCAAAGTTCTTGCTCCAATCTGAGATGGAGACATTTCAAGTGGCCTTCAAAGATGATTCCAATTAGGTGTCTGCTGACCTTCAGAGTGACTTTGGAATGTGGTCTTTTCATAAGTACCTGCCAAAGCTCTCGCTGGAAAGTTTGCCTTGTCCTAAAAGGTCTCAGAGCCTCTGCCCTTCTCACACAGGGAGCGGATGAAAGCCACTGCTAGAGCGCCCCTCTCCTCAGCTGAGCACCACAGGAGGCGGAATGCCACCGCCCACCACCAGTGCAAGGAGCTCACGAACAGGGTTGGGGCCACACGGGAGAGTTTTGTTCCTGGACACACTTGGGCAGGTGTAAAGGCACCGGGAAAAGCTTTTCGGGTAGAACTCCTTCACTGAGGATTGGCGCAGTGACACAGCAGTACACCGTCCTTGGGTTCTTCGCTTTCTCAGCGGCGTGGCACTCTGAGGGTGAGTATTCATCTTCTTCAATAGTGGTGGGAGGCTGGCATTGGGAAGAGCTCGTTTCTGTGGGCGGGTGTGCTGGTGCATGGCGTGATAGGGTGGACACATTGCGTTCCACGATATTCTCATTCTCACTTAAGACAATAGCATCAAATTCGCCATTATTGATTGGCTGATTTTTGGCATGAAATACAAGCTTGGAAGCAATCATGGGAGTGCAGAGTGAGTCGCAAGAACATCTGCCTGTTCAATATCACCGACTTCTCAGATGAGACCTCGGGACTCTTCTCGAGGGCCAAGCTCACGAATGGACAAACTGTAATTGTGATCGTCTCTCAGGGATGTGGAATCATCTGTAGGGTTGTCATACTCATCTCAGGGCACTATTTGAAGGGTTGTGACTTCCCCAGGTCAACACAGAGTAGAAAAGGAGCACGCAATTTTGCTCTTGGAAGGAGCCACCATTCCAGGCTGAAAGTGTTTGTAATGGGGACTATGGGCCACATTTAATCCACCAAGCTTCACTGTGATTTCATAATACCCAGCCCTGTGACAGCGAAGGCCACCTTTACCACATTGGAACTGGGCTCCTAAAGGACTTCCTGGGTCACTGGAATTTCCACTGCTAGTGCTCAATGTGACAGATTGTGAACTCTCAGGCCCACAGGCCATGGTGCAGGGAAATGCTGCCTACCATTTAGAATAAATGCATGCAGAAGGCCATGCTGAGGCCCACCTCCTAGGGGTCCTTTGAATCCCAGGAGACTCTGCAGGACCAGGGATCCAGGTAATTTCCCTGCATGTATCATAAGTAGTCCAGTCCCCTTGGGGCTCACAGTCTCCATTTTGAAGAAAGATGACTACACGTGTGGCGAGCTCAAAGGGGAACTAAGCTGTGAGGAAGAACGCAACCACCGTGACTCAACAAGAACGTGAAACACCGGGTCCCTTCAACACCGAGAGGCAGCTGAGGACACGCTGCAGCTTAAATGAGGACCGATGTTCTTACAACCAAGTTACTCACAAAAATAGATAACTTCCGGCCCCTTTCACTTTGCCTTCCAACTCCCACAGGAAAAAAAGCCACAAATTCACTGGAAAGGGTCGATCCATCAAACTTTCGCTGACCATGTATTACAGTACTCAGAGAGAGGGTCAGTGATTTTGTAACTTGATGAATTCCAAGGTGAAGAAATATAGCCCAGGAATATATCACTCCGGGACTTCTCCAGCACAAGGTGCAATCATCTGTTCCGGTGTCCCAGGATCCCACGCTCAGCTAGCAGTTGCAGCAAAGTCCCAGCTCTGGTGTCCTGGAAGGTGGCAGCGGCACCCAGCAGAAGGTGGACCATCAAACCCTACCCCAAAAGACCCCAGTGTTGGTCTCTGCCCAATAACACATTCTTGAATGATGAATGGATAGCGGAAGTAGGGGAATAAGTAATAATCTACCCAGAGTATACATTCAGGAGGATATAGAAAATTTAAACAGATTAATTTCCAGAAATGAAATTGAAGCAGCCATCAAAAGCCTTCCAACAAGCAAAGCCTAGGGCCAGATGGATTCTCAGGGGAGTTCTATCAGACTTTTAAAGAACTATTACCAATTCTCCTCAAATTATTCCGTGAAACAGAGGAGGGAACGCTGCCAAATTCATTCTATGAAGCCAGTATCACCCTGATGCCAAAACCAGACAAAGACACAGTCAAGAAGGAAAACTTTAGATCACATCCTTGATGAACACAGACGCAAAAATTCTTCCGCACAGGAGAGAAAGCACGAGTCTTGGCCTCCACACGCTGCTCTCCAGCTCCACCATTTTCCTGCAAATGACACGATGTCCTTTGTCTTTATGGCTGAATAAAGCTCCTCTGTGTATCTAGACCTCATTTTCTTTATCCATTCATCCACTGATGGACACCTAGGGTGGTTCCATAATTTGCAAGCATCAAAACTTTCAACTTCTGCAAGATCGAGTTTGACATACTGATGTGTTTTTGTTTTTGCAGAGAATAATTTCTATTAACTCTGTGAAGGGAGCACCCACCATCTGCTAACCCTTTGGCCGGATCTGGAAGCAGTATTTAAGACATATTTGATGGCATAAGATAAACGAATGAATGGGGATAATCACCGAGGCCCTGTCCTTCACTGTGCATTCCTGATTAATTCCCGCATTATGGTTTATGTTTTACTTCATTCTGCCTTAATGTATCTCATACAGCTTAAGCTTATATTTGGTAGGATCCTCTTATGTCTTTTACTAATTTATTTAGTACCAAATTACATTAATAAAAATGTGAAGTTTCTACTATTATGAACGAATAAGGATTAATTTGGTAAAATTGCAACAAGAAACAAATCTATTAGAAAGAGAAATCCCTGAGCTTGAGTGCAGGTGATCCTGTTGAGTCCCAAGGTGACGTCACAGAGTGACTTGACAGTCAGTGGCTTCAATATTTTATCAGTCTTTCAGTAACTGACAAAGATTGGCATGTGTTAGTACACAACTTATTTGAAGACACAGATAATAGGCGGTTTCTCAGAAATATCTCCTACATTTACATAGCAGAGTGATCCTGACTTAGTGGTTCACCTTGAATGGCTGCTGGGCAGAGGTGCAGAAGTGTAAGGAATCCAGTTGAAACCATTCTTCAGATTTAATTTTGACCTTTCCTGGTCCACATAAACAGTAAAATTCTCTCTCATGGTGGAAGCCGCAGCTCCCAGCCAGCCATGAGATCGTGGACACAAACCCATCTTTAGCCTGCACTGTCTCGGCAGAACATTTTGGATTCAGGTGTTGAACAAACTGCATGGTATTCAACATTTTTATTGAGTATCCCTTCTGCTAGATGACTGCCCAACTGTAGGCTACTGTGAATATTCTTTACACACTTAGAATCTGGGCTAAGCTATGATGCTCGTAGTTGGGTGTATTAAATGCATTTCAATTTACGATATTTTCAACATGGTTTATCAGGAAGTAACATTAGAAACTGAGAAACATCTACATCTACTTATTTGAAAAAATTAATATTCCTCAAATTTTTGTTTCCATCACACATAATCAAACCTAATAACTGAACATATGCTAAGGGGTTGTATTCGGCCCATAGTCTGTCCCATGTCAGTAAGGTCTGCTTATCTCATGGAGGCAGTGGCTCAGGGCAGCCCAACAATGCAGTAGGAAACAATCCTGTGTGGGTTTATGGCAGTATCACTGTGTCTATCATGGTGGAACCGGGAAACCAGGTGTGAAAAGTATCAAGAGAATGCGCTGTTCCTTATGCAAACCAGACAACATAGCTATGATAAAAGAAAACCAGGGCTTCAGAGAAGATGGGCAACTGTGGTATCCTGAATCAGTGACCTGGCGGACTGCAGAGAACTTTCAGGAAAATCCAAACTGGACATCTGACCATGGGGGTGCCTCTAAGAAGGGGGAGCTGGTTGGGGAGCTGGTGATATTCATTTTAAAGATACTTTTGATTGGGGCTGGAGCACTGGCTCGGCAGTTACAGTGCTTGCCTGGCACGTGCAAGGACCTGAGTTTGAGCCCCAGTACCATATACATAAGTAAGTGTTGGAGCAACAAAAGCCCCGTGAAAAACTAAATAAAGTTGATTCTCTCTCTCCCTCTCTCTCTCTCACTGTCTCTCTCTCTCTCTCTCTAAAAAAATACTTTTGATTGATGGTGCTAAAACCTCAGGAAAATCAGCCAGATGCTGGGACCCATATGCTCTATCCCTGTGTGGTGGGGGCTCAACAAACTGAACAGCTGCTTCTTCCAAGTCACCCGCAAGGAGGCAGTCAGAAAATCTTGGCATGGAAGCACACAGAAGAGGCATCCTGGGAAATGCAGCTCCTTGCCCTACCCATCCAGGATGGCACCAGCAGAACCGTCTCTGCCTCCAGGGTCCACTGCCCTGTCACAGTTCTCTTCCTAATTAGAACCTAGTGTCCAGTCCCAGCCAGAAGCAAGGACAAAGGACAAACAGCAGAGAATGAGAGTGGCCGCTGACGTGAGCCCGTGCTCTTCCGGGATCTGTGCATGCTTACAACGCCTGCCAACGTAGGCGCCATCCAGCTGCTACACACCTGTAAATAGAGTCACGATCATCTGCCCGAAAAGTCATTTCCTCTGATGATACATGCCTTACGGAAGTAAAAACATATCAGCGTCAAAATCATTAGTTTTCTCAAAACAAGAAGGTGGAAGATGCGTGCTGGGAGAGCACTATCCTGTTTGGGGCACACAGAGCACCTCCATGAAGGCTGACAGGTGCCATGTCACTGGCCCAAGGGTCCCATATTCACATAACAACCAAGAACCACACAAAAATCACACTTAATCCCCATTAAAAACACATGATGCAGCACCTTCAAAATGAAAAGTACCAACTGAATTTATAAGAAAAACTACGATATTAAAATATACGTTCCATAGATGAAAGACTACAGAAACGTCTCACCTCAGCGTTTATTTGCAAGAAAATTGGAAATCCATTTGGCATAGGCTCACTTTCAGGATGAGATACTGACCCAGGCAACCCCGTGTTGATAGAGAAGATTCCCGTCTGGGTGTGAGTCTTCCGAGCCCTCAGACAGGAATTAATTTGGTTGTATGTGCTTACATATGTGGCTTCTTCCCAGCGTGACTTCTCACATGCCTTTGAAAGAGAAATCTTCCCCACATCTTCCACATTTATAGGGCTTCTCTACAAACTGCATCACGTTTTCGGAAGGATGGAGGCCAGCTGGAGCCTCTCGCACATCGCTCACGTTCACGGCGTCCTGCGCGGCCCAGCCAAATGCCGCCGCACGTTCTTCACCTTTCCGGAGCTTCTTTCCGTTCTGCGATCCCCCGGTTCTGGAAGAACGAGGGCCAGCTGAAGGGCCTCCTGTCTTACTACCGGGCATGGATTTGTGTAAGGACGAAGGCCAGCTGAGCACTTTGCCACATTCTCCACACTTGGAAGGCCTTGCTCCACCATGAACCTTCACGTGTCTCTGAAAGGAAGACAGCCAGCAGTAGGTCTTCCCACACCGCTGACACGCGTAGGGCTTCTCTCCGCTGTGTGTGATCACGCGCACGGGGAAGGACTTGGGGCAGCTGTAGGTCTTCCCACACCGCTGACACGCGTATGGCTTCTCTCCCTTGGGTGTCCTCCTGTGCTTGGTGAGAGAGGAGGAATGCAGAACCCTTCTCCCGCACAGCTTGCAGGTGTAGGACTCCTCCCCGCTGTGCATCTTCCCGCGAGTCCTCAGGTAGGAAGGGCGACTGAAGGCTCTGCCACATTCCTCACGTGTGTGCAGCCTCTGTCCACTGTGGATTCTTCCGTGCCTCCGAAGGGACGACGAGCGGGTGAAGAGGCTTCCGCACTTGCTGCACGCATAGCGCCTGGCCTCCTTGGGTGTCCTGCACAGGCTGGGATCTGGGATCTGCTGGGAGGCTGTGCCACACTCGCTGCTCTCACCCCTTGCACACAGACTCCTCACGACGCAGATTCTGTTGAAAAGGGGGGCACGTTACCAAAGGCCCACGTGTCAGGGCCGCCCTAACGTTTGTGCATGGAGGTTCCATTTATTCCTGTGTGCGGGCCACTTTTCTGTCCAGTCTGAATTGTTCCAAAACGGAATAAAGTAAACGCTCTGGAAGAGGGTCCAACCACAGCCCATTACTACACAAAAGTACTGTCTGGGGCTGGAGCAGTGGCTTGGCGGTTACAGTGCTTGCCCAGCATGCACGAGTATGTGAGTTCAAACCCCAGCACCACATGCACAACTAAGTGAGCAACGAAAACCACGTGAAAAACTAAATAAAAATTGATTCTCTCTCTTTCACTGTCCCTCTCTCTTTAAAAAAAAAAAAAAAGTGCGGTCTGGGATTCCCTGACAATTGCTTCCAACTGAACTATGAAACGCTTAACGTCTACGTCACAGTGAATTCCTGCCTAGTGACTCAGGCGGCTGAGGCGAGAGCGTGTTCAAAGCCAGCCTCAGCAACTTAAAAACAAAAAATGAAAAATAAATTGGCCCGGCAAAGGGGCTCAGAGGCAAAACAGCTCTGGGTTCAATCCCTGGGGGGAAAGAAAGGAAGAAAAGCAGAAATTTTCTGGAATCTTCTCTGAATAAATTTTTCCAGCTTCATATTCTTCCTCAAACATCTGCACTGGGACACTGCCCTCCTTCCCAGTGCAACTCACCTCAAATGTCTCCCCTGTCGGTGGTACCTGTTCCCAGTGCGGTCTTCTCCCAAGCTGTCTCCTAACAGGGAAGCCCAGGTGTCGTTTCTCTTGAACCGCGCTATCTTCTGCTTATCGGACAATTCTCCACGGACACCTTGCTGAGAAGCGGCCCCACGGGCTCTATGTTGACGGCCATCATCTGGAAGGAAGGCGTGAAGAGCGCCAGGGAAGCCGTGGTGAGCACAGTGGTCAGGAGCTCACCTGGCCCTGGTGACATCACTCGCAGCAAAGGAGGTCTCTATGCAGGCGAGCGGATGCGCACAGCAGCCCGGCACAGGGCTCAGGGGACCTCACTCCCAGGCACAGGAGCCCAGCACAGGGCTCAGGCCACCTCACTCCCAGGCACAGGAACCCAGCACAGGGCTCAGGCCACCTCACTCCCAGGCACAGGAGCCCAGCACAGGGCTCAGGGGACCTCACTCCCAGGCACAGGAACCCAGCACAGGGCTCAGGCCACCTCACTCCCAGGCACAGGAACCCAGCACAGGGCTCAGGCCACCTCACTCCCAGGCACAGGAGCCCAGCACAGGGTTCAGGCGACCTCTCTCCCAGGCACAGGAGCCCAGCACAGGGTTCAGGCGACCTCTCTCCCAGGCACAGGAACCCAGCACAGGGCTCAGGCCACCTCACT
>PVKS010053178.1:0-10498 GCA_004027875.1 Aplodontia rufa
TTTTCCCTTTACGCTGTGGAAGTGCAGTAGGGGTGTCTCTAGTTGAGCCCAGTGCACGGTTCCTTTTACAATTTGGCTTCTCTGTGGCAGATTGGATCCAATGTTATGGTTCAGCTCGTCCCCTGTTCCCTTTCTGCTTGGTAGCAATTGTGGTTGCAGCTGCTGTGTCCTGGCTGGGATGGATACAATACCTGTTTTCACTTGCTACATTCAAATCTCTGGTTCTACAAAAATCTCCCCAAACTAGCACTGTGGTCCGATGATGATTTACCCCTAAAAATGCACTTCACAACAATGGAGCTGTCCTGGAGTTTTTAAAATCTGGTCATGGAGCCAAGCAAGAAGCAGCCTTGTACAGTTGGCCATTTTGGAATCTTCCCATTAATTTTTATTTTTTTAATAGAGGGACAGTGAGAGGGAGAAATAGACTCAATTTTATTTAGTTTTTCATGTGGCTTTCGTTGCTCCGATACTTTGTTGTGCACGTGGTGCTGGGGTTCAAACCCATGTCCTCACGCATGCCAGGCAAGTGGAGTAACCATTGAGCTACTGCTCCAGTCCCCCATTGACACTTTTTAATTGAAACATATTTGTACATCTTTTTGGGGATACATTATCATAATGTACATGATGTGAATGAATCAAATCTGGGTAATAAGCATTTCCATCTCCATACTTTAATCATTTTTATGTGTAGAGAATTTCATAGTTTTCTTGTTAGTTTGAAATCATAGATTTTATATATATCCAAATACTAGCTTATGATTTTATTTTTTTCCTCATCAGGTAATTGTCTTTGTAGAATGAGTTTGGGAGGGCTCCTTTTCTATTTTATGGATTAGTTTGAGGAACATTGGCATTAGTTCTCTTTTAATATTCTAAATTCAGCAAGAAATTAATCTAGTTCTGTACTTTTATTTGTTGGAAGACTTTTTATTCCTTCAGTCTCATTATTTGTTAATGATTTATTTAGGTATTTTTAAAAAATGGGGCTAGAGTGGTGGCTGAGCTCCTCTGGTGCTTGCCTGGCATGCACGAGAGCGCGAGATCAAATCCCAGAAACACATACGCAACGAAGTGTCAGAGCAATGAAAGCCACATGAAAAACTAATACTGAAATGATTCTCACTTTGTCTTTAAAAAATTTTTTTTTCCTCTTAAATTTTGGTAGGTCCTATTTCTCCAGAAATATTGTATGCTGCTTATAGATTTTTTCAATTTATAGATTAAAAATTTTAAAAATATTTCCTAGTGATTATTTGAATTTCAGTGGTATCTTTTATAATGTCTCCTTTTTTCACTTCTAAGTCTTCTTAATTTAGATCTCTCCGTTAATCTAGCTGAAGATTTGTCAATTTTGTCTTATCTTTTCAAAGTAATTGTTTCATTGTTCCTTTGTATTTTTTCTCTATAGCATGTATTTCTGTTCTGATCTTTATTTTTTGCTTCTACTGATTTTGATTTGACTTTTTTTCTAAGACCTTGAGATACAAAGTTGTTTATTTGAGAACTCTGTTCTTTTAATGAAAGTATTCAGTTTTATAAACTTCCCATCTAGTTTTCACTGTATTTCACTGATTCTAGTATGTTGTATTTTCATTTTCATTTGATTCTAGGAATTTAAAAAAATTTCCCTTGGTATGTTCCATTCAGAAGAGAATTGTTCTGTCTCCATGTATATGTATAATTAGTATCGTTTCTCTTGCTGCTGATTTCTAGCTTCATTCCATTGCGATCTGATAAGATACAAGGAATTATTTCCCTTTTTTTGAATTTGCTAAGACTTGCTTTATGTCCAAATATATGGTCTATTTTTGAAAAGTTCCATGTGTTGATGAAAAGAATGCTGTTAGATGGAATATTTTATAGATGTCTTTTATGTATAGTATAATTTAACTTTTTTTTTTTTGTCTAGATCATCTATCTTAGGACACTTTTGTGTCTAGTACTGTTTCATAAAATTGGGTGCTCTAGTATTTAGTGCATATATATTTATAATTGTTTTTTTTCTTGATGAATTGTTCCCCTGATCTGTCTGTAGTGACCTTCTTTGTCACTTCTAACCAATTTTGTCTTAATGTGCATTTTATCAGATATAAGTAGAGCTCCTCCTTTTTGCTTTTGGATTCCATTTTCTTGAAGGATATCATTTTCTGTGCTTTTACTTTCAGTTAGTGTATGCCTTTGCTAGTGAGATGAGTTTATTTTTTAAAGGATAAGTTTTTTTCTCCATTTTTTTTGAGAAATTTGTTGAACAATCATACAGATTTTAACAAAATAATATATAATGTATATAGATTCTGAAAATTGGATTTACCCCCAAGAGTGCCCCCTAATTACCCAACCTTATCCTTCCCTTCCCCTTCCCACAACATCTCAAAAAAAATATTAGGTTGTGTAACACTACATGATATCTGGATTTAACACCTAATAATAGACCACTTATCTTAATGGTCAGGGTCTAGTTCCAGCCTCCACAGATGAGTGAAGACATTCGACCCTTGGTTTTCCATAGCCATCCATTTACCTTCAAAGGCAGCAATATCATTGTTTCTAATTGCTGTGTAAAATTCCATGGTATATATGTACCACAGCTTTTGGATCCATTCATCCAGTGAGGGACATCTGGGTTGTTTCCATAATTTAGCTATTATAAATTGAGCTGCTATGAACATAGATATTGCTGTGTCACTATAATGTGCTGATTCTAAATGCCCTGGCAAGAGACCCAGGAGTGGAATAGCCGGATCATATGGTGGTCTCATCCCTAATTTTTTGAGGATTCTCCACACTGCTTTCCAAAGGGGCTGTACCAGTCTGCTAGTGTACCTGTCTCTCCACAACCACTTCAGCATTTATTATTGTTAATTTTCTTCATTTTTGCCATTCTGACTGGTGTGAGGTGATATCTTAATGTAGTTTTCATTTGCATTTCTGATTACTAGTGATTTAGAGCACTTTCATTGGCTTGATCAATGTCCTCTGGTGAGAAGTTTCTATTTAGCTCTTTAGCCCATTTATTGATTGGGTTGTTTGTGTTTTTGTAGTTGAGGTTTTTTAGGATTTTGTAGATTCTGGATATGAGTCCCCTGTCTGAGGAATCAGCCCATGATTCTCTCCATTTCTGTAGGAAACCTCTTGACACTCTTGTTTCCTTGGTAGTGCAAAAGCTTTTTAGCTTAATGGCATCCCATTCACTGATTTTTGACTTTACTTCCTTCACTTTAGGAGACATGGTGAGAAAGTCTTTGCCTACTCCCAAATGCTGAAGTGTTGGACCTAATTTGTCTTCCATCAGTTGTAAGGTAGCTGGTTTAATTCCTAGCTCCTTGATCCATTTTGATTTGATTCTGGTGCAAGGTGAAAATATAGGTCTAATTTCAACTTTCTGCAAGTGGCTGTCCAGTTTGATCAGCACCATTTGTTGAAGAGGCTGTGTCTCCTTCATGTAATATTTTTGTCCCCCTTTGTCAAAAATCAGATGTTTAAAGATTTGAGGGTTTGTTTCAAGGTCTTCTATTCCATTGGTCTTCTTTCCAATCTTGATACCAGTACCATGCTGTCTTTGTTACTGCAGCTCTGTAGTGTAGTTTTAAATCTGGTATGGCAAAACCACCTGTTTTGTCTTTCTTGTTTAGTAGTGTTTTGGCAATTATAGGTTTCTTATTGTTCCAGATGAACTTGAGAATTGCTTTTCCTATGTTCTTTACAGACATCTTTCATCTTGTATTTCATTCTTCAATGACCGATAATTTTCGTTGTAGAGATCTTTGATTTCCCTTGTAAGATTAATTCCCAAGTATTTCATTCTTTTCGAAGATATTTTGAAAGGGACTGATCTCCTGATTTCTTCATCAGACCTATTAGTGTATAGGAAAGCTATTGATTTGTGGGTGTTGATCTTGTATCCTGCCACTTTGCTAAATCTACTTATGAGTTCAAGCAGTTTACTGATGGAGTTTTTTGGATCTTCCAGATACATGATCATGTCATCAGCAAAAAGAGAGAGTTTGACTTCCTCTCTTCCTATTTTTACCCCTTTGATTTCTTTCTCTTGCCTAATTGCTCCAGCTAGGGTCTTAAGAACAATATTGAATAAAAATGGTGAGAGCAGACAGCCTTGTCTTGTTCCCGACTTTAGTGGAAATGCTTTCAGCTTTTCTCTGTTTAGTATTAGCTGAGGGTTTAGCATATATAGCCTTTACAGAGTTCAGAAATGATCCTTTGAACCCTGTCTTCTCTAGAGTTTTGAACGTAAGTGTGCTGGATTTTATCAAAGGCCTTTTCTGCATCCATTGAGATGATCATATGATTTTTGTCCTTGATTCTGTTTAAGTGATGAATTACATTGTTCTGCGTATGTTGAACCAGCCCTGCATTCCTGGGATGAAACCCACTTGATCATGATGGATTATTTTCTTGGTAAGTTTTTGAATACGGTTTGCTAGCACTTTATTAAGGATTTTTGCATCCAAGCTCATAAGGGATATTGGTCTGTAGTTTTCTTGATGTATCCTTGTCAAGTTTTGGTATCAGAGTTATGGTTGCTTCATAAAAAGTGGATGGGAGCACTCCCTCCTTTTCAATGTCTTGAAATAACTTAAGAAGCGGTGTTAATTCCTCCTCAAAAGTGTGGTAAAAGTCACCAGAGAAGCCATCAGGTCCTGGGCTTTTCTTCTTTGGGAGACTTTTAATTGCAATACAGATTTCAGTGCCTGTGATTGGGCTATTTAGGAAATCAGTATCCTCTTTATGCAATTTAGGGATATTATATGTGTCAAATTTATCCATTTCTTCCAAGTTGTCAAATTTTGAGGAGTATAGGTTTTCAAAATACGATCTTATAATTTGTTTTTCTATGGGGTTGGTGGTGATCACTCCCTTATCATTGGAGATTTTATTGATTTGCTTCATTTTTCTCCTTTTGGTTGGGTTCGCTAGGGGCCTATCTTATTTTTTCAAAGTACCAGCTCTTTGTTTCATCAATTCTTTTTATTTTTTCTCAATTTCATTGATTTCAGCTCTGATCTTGATTATTTCCTGTCTTCTACTGGCTTTGGGGTTTGATTCTTCTTTTTGAAGGGCTTTGAGATGAAGCATCAGCTTATTTGGGATCTCTCTTCATTTTTAATGTGGGCACTCAGTGCTATAAATTTTCCCCTTAGAAAAGCTCATGCTATCCCAGAGGTTTTGATATGTTATATCTTCATTTTCATTCTCTTCCAAGAATTTTTGGATTACTTCTCATGTCTTCTTGGATCCATTCTTCATTTAATAGGGTATCATTCAATCTCCATGAATATGTGTGTTTTCTGTTAGGATTTTTGCTGTTGATTGCTAGGGTCATAGTGTTGTCTGAAAGGACACACGGGATAATGTCTACTTTTTTTATATTTGCTGAGATTATCTTTATGAACCAAAATATCTATTTTGTAAAATGATCCATGTGCTGCAGAGAAGGTGTATTCTGCCAACTTGGGATGGAAAATTCTATATGTCTGTTAAGTCCATTTGATTTATGGAGATATTTAGGCTGGTGATTTCTTTATTGATTTTTGTTTGTTTTGATCTGTCCAGTGGTGACAGCAGAGTGTTGAAGTCTCCCAGTATTACTGTGTTATGATCCACGAGTGGTTTGATGTCATGGAGTAATTTATTCACAAAGTTAGGTGCACTGTTGTTTGGAGAGTGAATATTAACTATGGTTATCTCTTCCTGTTGAAGGGTTCCTTTTAGTATTAAGTAGTGGCCTTCTTTATCTCCTTTGATTTGTTTGAAATTTACTTTGATTTCCTATTTTCTGTTAGATTTAGGGTTGGATTGTTCCTCCTTTTGAAGTTGTTTGAGTTGAAGCATACGGCTATTAATCTGCTCTTCCTAGATTTTGGATGTATGCATACAGTGCTATAAATTTACCTCGTAAGAAAGCCTTCATACTGTCCCAGAGGTTTTGGTATGTTGTTTCCTCATTGTCGTTCAATTCCCAAAACTTCTTAATCTCTGTTCTCATTTCCTTTTACCCATCGTTCGTTTAAGAGGTAATTATTCAATTTCCACGTATTTGTATAGTTTCTATTGTTTCTCCTGTTGTTGATTGCTAAGATCATAGCGTTATGATCTAACGGAATACATGGGATTATATCCACTTTTTTATATTTGCTAAGATTGTCCCGGTGAACTAGGATGTGGTCTATTTTAGAGAAGGATCCATGGGCTGAAGAGAAGAAGGTAAATTCAGCTGTCTTAGGATGGAATATTCTGTAAATGTCTGTTAAGCCCGATTGTTTAATAGAGTAGTTCAGATTGGAGACATCTTTATTTTTTTGATGATCTGTCTAGAGTTGATAATGGTATGAAGTCCCCCAGAATTGAGATCAGTGAGGGGATTAATGTCCTTAAGTATTTTTTCCATGTATTTGGGGGGGGTGTAATTGGGGGCATAAATGTTGATTATCGTTATATCTTCTTGGTGAACTGTCCCTTTAAGTATGATAAAGTGTCCCTCTTTGTCCTTTCTGAGTAGTTTTAGTTGGAAATTAATTTTGTCAGAGATTAAAATCGCTACACCAGCTTGCTTTTTTGGGCCACAGGCCTGGTAGACATTTTGTCATCCTTTCACTTTCAGCCTGTGTCTATCTTTGAGTGTCAAATGTGTCTCTTGCAGGCAACATATTGTTGGATTTTGTTTTTTTTGATCCAGTGGGTCAGTCTGTGTCTTTTAATTGGGTCATTGAGACCGTTCACTTTCAAGGAAAGAATAGATACGGGAGGCTGATTTACAGACTTTGTATCTATTACAGGATTTTGAGTCATCTTGAAAGTTAGTGTTTGTATAGTATAATTTTTGACTCACGCTTGATTAAGGATTTATCATATTGTTGGCATTTTCTTCTGAATGGAGAACGTCTTTGAGAATGCTCTGTAGAACGGGGTTAGTGTTCACATATCTTGCAAGCATGAGTTTATCATTAAAGTATTTAATGCCCCTTCACATTTGAAGCTGAGTTTTGCCGGATATATTATCTTTGGTTGAAAGTTATTATTTAACACTTGAAAGATATTGTTCCAAGCTCTTCTAGCATTCATTGTTTGCTCTGAAAAATCCATAGTGATTTGAATAGGTTTGCCTCTGAATGTGATTTGGGGCTTTCCTCTAGCTGCTTTTAGAATTCTCTCTTTAATTTCTCTGCTATTCAATTTGTAAATGATATGTCTTGGTGAGTTTCTCATCTGGTTAGGTCTATTTAGTGTTCTATATGCATCTTGGATGTGGTGTTCTGGATCTTTTGCCAAATGAGGAAAGTTCTCACTTATGATTTTGCTTAAAAGGTTCCTGAATCCCCTTGTTTGCTGTTCAGAATTTTCCTCCAGGCTAATGATTCTCAGATTATTACCCCTCATGTCATCAAATATTACTTGGAAGTTCTGATCATGTAAAATAAGCTGTTTATCTCGCTTTTCTTTGATTTCTACAATGTTTAGGCGATCCTCATTGTCTGATACTCGTTCTTCAAGCGCTGAAGATCTATTTTCATTAGTTTACTCTGGTGTTGGTGTCTTCCAGTGAAGATTTGAATTGGTTAACCATGTTTTTCAATCCTGATAGCTCTGCTACATCTCTTTTCATAATGTCAATATCCTTGTACAGCTGATCTTTCATCTCCTGGAATTGATCCTTAATATCTCTGTAGAATTTGTCTCTCATCTCTTGAAATTGCTCTTTGATCTCTTTCCTTATTTCCTCTCTCAACTCTTTGATTGCATTACTAATCATAGTGATGACACAATGTCTTTGGTTTTCATCTAGGGCCCCGGCTATGGGATCCTTTTAGATGGAGAGCTCTGGGTTGGAGGAGTTATTTCCCCTTTTCTTCATTTTCTGAGTCAGAGAGCTTGTCTTGATACTCTTGTTGGAGAAATTGGAGTTTCTTCATTGTGAAGAGGAATTATTTGGTCAATATAGACCAAGAGATGCCAGACAGTTCTGTGAGAATGAGAGGCTATAGGCGCAAATAATAGTCTGTTTCAACTGAAACAGTAGCTGATGATTAGCACCAATAGTGGCAGGTTTCTTTGAGAGAACTCTCACTGTGTAGTATGATACCAAGCAAGTAGCTGTTTTGAGGAGTTTGTTTCTTCAAGTGATGGGATATCTCTGAAATTGGGGAGAAGGGTTGACTCTGAAGTCAAGGAAGTGAATTGGGGAGGTATAAAAACACACCTGTTATAATGAATAGGGGAACTAGGGAGAGGGGTGGAGTAGGTTATTTTAATAGGACTAAGGAAAAAGTAGGACTGGGGAGCGGAGAGGGTAAAGACTTGGGGTGAGAATGAGATAAAGGTGCTTAAATTTAGGGATTACCAGTGTACATTGGAGAAAGAAGTTAGCAGTAGGGTTAAATAAGACCTAAAGAAATAAAGTAAAAGGAGCCAATCACTAATACATACACACCAGTAAGTATTTACATCCACCTACACCAGAATTCAGTATTGATCGTAAGGCAAGAAAGGAGCAGAGGAAACGGAAGGGAAAGCAGAAAACCAACAACAACAAAAGAGAAACCCAAAAACCCACAGTAATGGTAAAAATTTCAAAAATATTTTTCAACCGGAATCCTGTTTAAAAAATGAAAAAGGTAAAAAATTAAAAAAAAACAAACCCACAAAACCAGTTGTTACAGTTCTGAGGTTTTGTGACCCTTGGCTCACATGTATCATGTGGTGCGATCAAGCCAAGCATCAGGCTGGGGATTCTTCGGAGCTGAGCTTGTTTGGGGAGAAGCAGATTGGTTGAGTCCGGTGGCCTGGATTTTATTAGAGGATCTCCTCTAAAATTTTCTGTAGCAAAGGGATATTTAACTCCCCCTGGGCTGAATCCTGAGATGGTTGCTTCCTGCCAATCCACGCTCCAAATATTTCTTGGACCTGGGGCTCAGAAATTATAGACAATCGAGTTGATCTTTCTGTAGGTGTGTGGGTCTCTGACTGATCCAAGGAGAGTGGCTAGCCTGAGTCTCGCTTCCTCAGGATCACTACTGACCCACTCTGCGTACCTTGTGATCTTCAGAAGGCCCAAGAGCTGCTCTTGTGGGGTTGGCTGAGATCCTCAGAAAAAGGGCCAGATCGTGCCAGTGTTTACGTGATTCTCCGTTGCAAGCACTAGGAGGCTTGCTAGAGAGGTCTTGGCTATGCGAGGAGCTCACAAGCTAAGGTGGAGCCCAAGCTGCCCCATATATTCAAAGCTTCCTGGGGCAGGTTTCAGGCAGAGGCTAAAGCAGAGGATCCCCTATAGATGGATGCGCCCTGTTGGAGCAAGCTCTGTTCACAGGCTCCTCCTATTCGTGTGGGAAGGCGTATGGACCAAAGGGGAGAAGTTCACCAACTGACAAGTTTGGGAGCTGGAGAGGTGAATTGCAGTTTGCTGCAGCCCCCAGTGCAGGTGGCCAGTTGTTGGAGGGGCAGTAACTTCTGTTTCTGGTCATGGGGGCTGAGGCCCCGCAGTGGTGCTGGGTGACCTGCTCCGCCCTCAGGGACACATCCCACCCTCAGGGACAAGTCACAATGGCAACGGGCTGCCTGTGAATTTGTTAGTGTTAGCAATTTCTCCCCAGTGCTTTATGCAAGATTAGGTAAAATAATGAGCAGTCAGATCAGGGAGTTCACAGTGGTACGTGCTTAGGAACCTGGCTCCCTTTCTCCGTTTTAGATTCCGGTCCTCTGCTGGTGGCAGCGGAGATACCGAGAGCATTTTTTGCAGAGCAGCCTGCCCCGCTGTCCGGGAAACACGCCGGCTGCAGCGGCTCGCAAGTCCCGGTGTAATTTCGCTACTGAGAGCAAAAAACTACCCAAACTTAATTCCAAGTTCATAAACATGAAGAGCACTCAATTCAGGGAGTTTGCAGCGGGCCGGGCTAGGGTACGTGGTTAGGAAGGTGGCTCCCTTTCTCGGTTTTAGGTTCCGGTCCTCCGCCTGCAGGCGGCGGAGAGATCGAGAGCATTTTTCGCTGAGCAGCCAGCTGGCCGGAAAACGCGCTGGCTACAGCTGCTTGCAGGAGCCGCTGTAATTTTGCTACTGAGAGCAAAAACTTAATTCCAAATTCATATATATGAAGAGCATTCAGATCAGGGAGTTTGAGGTCAGATTAGGGGATCTGATTAGGGGTAACTTGCTCCCCTATGGGGAAGTTCCCCTCCCCCCAGGTGTGGGGCTGGTCACACATGTGCCACAAACTTCCTCCTTTTTTTCATTAATGCTCTTCACCATTCTTTTGGGGTTAAAGAATTAGCAGGGGGTAATGTTTGCCCATATTGGGAGGTTTGTCCTAGCATGGGAATCCACGTGCAGCATGAGGTGACTCTCTGGAGCGTCACGGAGTCAGTGCTACTGGGGTGATAGCCATATTCCTCCTCTCCTATTCTTTAACTTGATAGGTAATCTATGTTTTCAGCATGTTGCTTTTTTCACACTGGTGTGCAGATTTTAATTTATTGGTTCAGC
>PVKS010053179.1:0-10493 GCA_004027875.1 Aplodontia rufa
TTTTGCTTTTCTTGGAATTTTAAATGAACATTTTCTAAGAAGACTGGCTTTAAACTCTTCTCATCCTAAGTATTGCAATTATATTTTTCCTAGTCTTGAACAATTGAAATAATTTTTTAAAACTATATACAGGGGAAGGCTGTATTTTCTTATTAAAACATACTTAACTAACTATACACTCAATATTCTTTTATTACATCTTTCATTTAAATTGTTCTCATATTTTACTCTGTGTTATACAGATTACTTTTGGGATGATCTCAGTCTGTTTTGTGTGTCTTTCTTTCTTTCTATTGGGGATTGAATCCAGGGGCACTTAGCAATGAGCCACATCCCCAGCTCTTTTCACTTTTTTAGTTTAAAACAGGGCCTCACTAAGTTGCTTAGGGTCTCCCTGAGTTGCTGAGACTGGCTTTAAATTTGCCACCCTCCTGCTTCAGTCTCCCAAACTGCTGGGATTACAGGTGTGCACCACCATGTCCAGTGTGTGCTTTTCTTTTAGAGAAAAATGGAGCAGTTTTCTCCATTGAGCTACATTCCCAATTTTTAATTGAGGTGCCTTTAATACACAGAAAAATATGCAGATCTTAAATGTGCATTTATAATGGAATATTTTGTGTGTGTATGGTGTAGGTGTGTGAACCTAGGGCCTTGGATGATAGGCAAATAATCTACCACTGAGTCACACCCTCCAACCCAGAAACATTTCACAAAGTTTCCCATTCATGTGCAAAAGTGCGCAAATCTCAATGAATCTTCACAAAGTGAACAAACCCATGAAATCATTACACAGATTAAGAAACAGAATATTATCCAGGCTTGGTGGCATATGCCTGTAAACCTGACAATTTTGGAGGTCAAGGCAAGAGGATTGAAAGTCCAAGGCTAGCCTGGGAAAATTTGTGAGACCCTGTTGAAAGAAAGGAAGGAAAAATGGATAGAAAAAAGGAAGGATGGATTGGGAGTCTGGAAATGTAGTTCATTGGTAGAGTATTCCTGGCTTTAATCCTCACTACTATAAAATCAAACAAACAGAACATAATATATAACGTTATATATACAACATTATCTGTAATCCAGATGTTCTCTTTCAACCATTTCAGTCACAATCCCACCAAGATTAACCCTTGTTATGACTTCTAATAGTATAGATTAATTTTCCTAGTGTTTGCTTTTTATATAGATAGAATCACACAGTATTTTTGTTTGGCTTCTTTCATTAAACATTAAGTTCATGTGAGCCATTGTACGTGGTTGTAGTTCATTCATTCTTAATGCTGTGTAGTATTTCAACATACTAACATATCATATTTACCCATTGTGTGTTGATGGATGTTAGGATTATTTTATTTTTTTTTAATTTGGTGTTGAGGTCTCTTTCAAGAAAGTGGTTTTAAACTGTAGTCCAGCCCTGACAGGCTCCAGGGGATTTGGTTGTGGATATGAAAATGTATAATGTTCCTTAGCTGGGGTAGTTCTTTATCTTGGAAAACAGCTTAAGGACTAGTCATCTGACCCATGACTAGATGTCCCTCTCATGGAAATCTTGTTTGTGCTTAGAGATTTGCTGTGGCTCTTGTTTGACTTGTGTACAGTTTATTCTGGCCAAGATAGCCACTCTCTAGGAGAGCCTTACATGGGAGAAAAATTAAATCTAGGTTTGTCAGTATGGTGTAGCACAAGATTGCTAGTTTGAGACTAGCCTGAGCAACTTGGTGAGACCTTGTCTTAATCATCAATCAATAAATGGCTGTGAATGTGTGTCAATACAGTTAGACACATAAGAGACATCACAACCCCAAACATGAAATAACAGATTTTATTGCTCATATTTCATGAGAGAAGAGGTGTACTTGGTGAGAGCCATTGGAAGGGTTGAAGGGACAATGCACTTGATCAGGAGGAAGAGAGCCAGAGAGAGATATGGACATATGAGTTGAGGCCTTTATTGGGGTCCAGGGCATTACCCAAGCATATTTCCCATGGGGAATTTGAATTAGTAGGTTTACACCAATCAGGCACAAGTTATGTGGGATTATGCTATGAACGAGAGTTAATCATTATAGCGTATGAGCATCTATACAGGATGTGGGGTTCAGTGGGATGAGTCAAGTAGGTTAAATCTATAGAAAGGTGGTCAACCCAGGAGGTGGTTGTATAAGACAGGTATCTCTTTGTAATTGGCCACATTGAGGAACTGGGAAGATATGGAGAACTGGAAACTCTCAAGAGTGACATACTAAGGTTGCTTCTAGTATGACAAAGTTAAATCTATATTAAAATGGATGCTGAACCAATATAAATTTATAAGAATTTACAACAAGGGTTTTTATTTTCCAGTTTTGATTTATTACAAATACCACTGTTCTGAACTTTCTCTTGCATATCTTTAGGTGAACATGTGTATTTAATATCTAGGAGTGGAATCGCTGGATTACAGAATGTGCTTTTTTAAAAATTATAACATTGAGATATTGTTAACATATAAAATCACTGATTTCATATGTAAAATTCCACAATTTTTACTCTTTTCTGAGTGATGCACCCATAACATCAATCAGTTGTAGAATATTTTTATATACCCAGTGAGATCATTCAGGTACATTTATGGTTAATTCTTTTTTCTACCACCAGCCTCAAGCCATCAGTTATCTACTTTCTGTCAGTATAAAGTTGCCTTTTCTGCATATTTATAAAAAAATGGATTCATATGATATGTGCTCTCTTATAGCTAGCTTCTTTAAGTTAGCATAATGTTCTCTAAAATCATCCATGTTATAACCATGCATTAGTAGTAGTTCACTCTTTTTATTGCTGAATAGTATTCTATCATATGGATATATCACGTGTTGTTTTTCCATTCATGAATTTATGAGCATTTAAGTTATTTTTAGTTTATGTCTACTTTGAATAATGCTGTTATCCAACCCTTTGTATGGACATAGATTTTCATTTCTCTTGGGTAAAATGACTGGGTTGTATAGTAAATTTATGTTTAACATTTTTTTCAGTATTATGAATTGAACCTGGAGGTGCTCTACCACTGCGCTATGTCCCCAGACTTATTATTTTATTTTTTATTTTGAGATAGGATCTCACTGAGTTGCCGAGACTGACTTTGAAATTGTGATCCTCCTGCCTCAGCTTCCCTAGTTGCTGGGATTAGAGGCATTTGCCTCCACACCCACCAGTTTAACTTTTTGAGAAACTACAAAACCAAGTTCCAAGGTAGCTGCAGTTTTTTACATCTGCACCAATAGTACAGGAGTACACATATCCTCATCAACACTTATTATTATCTGTCTTAACATTGTTTATATGCAAGAGGGTCTGAAGTGGTATCTTATTGTGGTTTTTAATTTGCATTTCCCTAATGACTAATAGTGCTGAGTGTTTTTTCATGCATTTGTAGCTATTTTGTATACCGTCTTTGATGAAATGTCTGGTCATGTCTTTTGCCCGTTGTTTTCATTGGGCTATTAATCTTATTAGAAGTCCTTTATCAGGTGCTGATAGTCTGTTTCTGTATTTTTAAAAAAATTTGTTAATGGTGTATTCTGTAGTAAAGAAAGAATTTTGAATTTTGATGAGGTCTTATTTATCAACTTTTTTTTCTTATGAACAATGCTTTTGGTGTTCTACCTAAGGAACCTTGCCTCACCCAAGGTCTCAGAAATTTCCTCTTATGTTTTCTTTTTCTTTTTTTTAAGAGAGAGAGAGAGAGAGAGAGAGAGAGAAAAGCAATTTTATTTAATTTTTAATGTGGCTTTCGTTACTCAGATACTTTGTTGTGTATGTGGTGCTGGGGTTTGAACCTGCATCCCTGCACATGCCTGGCAAGTGCCCTTCAGCTGAGCCACCACTCCAGCCCCTCCTCTTATGTTTTCTTGTAAGAATTATAGTACCATTTAACTCCTTCATTTGGTTTTTGACCCATTTTGAATTATTTTTTTTTGTGTGTAGGCTTGAGCTGAGGATTTAAGTTTTTATTTATGTTTTGGCAGATGAATATCAATTGTCCTAGCACCAACCTAGATCATTCTTCCTCCCAATGAATTGCTTTGAAGCCTTTGCCCAAATTCAATTAACTATTAAGAGTATATTTCTGGACTTTGAATTTTGTTCTACTGGTCATGTGTTTATCCTTGTCCCAGTTGATTTTAAAATCATTAAATGGAAGTCTGCCATGTCTTTTTCTACCTTTTCATAATTGTTTTCACTATTCTAGATGCTTTCTATTTCTATTTAAGGTTATTCTTGTCAATTACTGCAAAATGTTTTATTAGAATTTTAATGGGGATTACTTTGAATGTATGAATGAAACTTGGTGGTAATTTCTATCTTAATATTGAGTCTTTCAATCCATGAAATTGTAATGTTTCTCCATTTATTTAGAACTTCTTTAATTTCCTTCTGCAAAATTTTGTTAATTTGAAGTGCACAAAATTTTACTTCTAAATATTTTATTCTTTTTATTCTATTATGAATAAAGTTATATTAATTCCATTTCATATTGTTGTTAGTCATATAGAAAATATAATTGATTTTTGTATATTGATCTTGTGTCCTGTGACCTTACTGAACTCATGTATTAGCAATTATACTTTCTTCATGTGTGGATTTCTTAGGATTGTTGATGTATAGGATGATGCCCTTGAATAAAAGTTTTACTTCTTATTTTCCAATCTAGAAAGTTTACATTTGACTTTCTTGCCTGGTTGCTCTGGATAGAATATTTCACATTATGTTGAATAGAGGAGGCAAGAGTGGACATCTTTACCTTGTTCTGCTTTTAGGAGGAAAGCATTTATTCTTTTACCATTATGTATTTTTTTTTTACCATTATGTATTTTATTAGGTTGAGAACATTCCCTTCTATTCTGTTTTTTAGTCGTTTTAGTCACAAATGGGTGCTGAGTTATGTCAAATACAGAGATGGTATTGTGGTTTTTGTTCTCCATTTTATGAATGTGACTTATTGCTTTATTCAGTTTTCAGATTCTAAAGCAATCCTGCAATCGTAGGATAAAACCCTCTTGGTCATCATACTTAATCTCTTTTATATGTTTTGGATTTGTTTCGCTAGTATTTTCCTGAGGATGTTTTCATTTATATTTAGAAGAAATATTGGTCTTCAGTTTTTTCTTTGTTGTGATGTGTTTTCTCTGGCTTTGCTATGATACTATCTTTATAGAATGTATTTGGAAATAGTCTGTCTGCTTCTTTCCAGAATAATTTATGGATTATTGGCATTAATTCTTTTTACATGTTGGATAAAATTCACCAGTGAAGTTTTCTGGGCCTGAACTTTTCTTCATGGCAAGATTTTGAATGGCTAATTAAATTATGTTATTTTATATAGGGATATTCAGATTTCATATTTCTTTTTCAGTAGGTTTTAATAGTTTATGTCTTTCTAGGACTCATTTCAGCTCATCTAAATCTAATTTGTTTGCATACATTTTTTCATAATATTTCCCTATAATCCTTTTAAATTTCAAGGACTTGGTGGTTATGTCTCCCTCTTTCATTCCTAATTTTTGGCATCTGTTTCTTCTCTTTTTCTTATGTAGGCTAAGATTTGTTGATTTCATAACTTTTCCAAAAACCAACTTTTGGATGATTACATGGATTCTCTATCATTTTTTGCTTTCTATTTCACTAATTTCAGCTCTAATATTTATACTTTTTTGATTCAGGTTGATTTAGTTTAATTTTACCTTCTTTTTCTAGATTTTAAGGTTAATGCATAGCACATTGGTTTGATCTTTTTCATTTATATACCAAGCATTTGAAGCTATAATATATTCCTCTGAGCACGTATTTGGTAGCTCCTATAAATGTTGATATGGTATATTTTTGTATGGGGGCATCTTCTTTTATTTTCAGATTTTTTGTTAAGGAGTTGAGTTGTTGTATAAAGTAACAATATGATATGTGCTTGATATTAAACCATAGTTACCCCCACATAGCCTATACCCCAGTCTTTAGATTCTTCTATATTATGCCCCAATAGGAGATGTGGTATTTTTTATTTTCTTACCCATCAACATACTTTGCAATTTCCCTTGTGATTTCTTTTTCTGATTCACAAGTTACTTAAAAATGTACTATTTTCTGCATATATAGGGATTCCCTAAATTTTCTTCTTTTTTGTAATTTTACTCCATTGTATTCATAGAAAACACTTTGTATGATGTAAATTTTATTAAATTTATTAATACTGGTTTTATGTTCTGTCCTGAAGAATATTCTATGTGTATTGGAAAAGAATATGTAGTTTGCTGTTATTGGGTGAATTATTTACAGATATCTTTAGGTCAAGGTGGTTATTAGTGTTATTCAGTATAACTTCTATAACTTTTTTGATTTTTGTCTCATTATTTGATTAACTAGTGACAGTGAAGTCTGAAAGTCTCCAGCTGTAATTATTGAATTGACCATCTCTTTAATTCAGTTTTAGTTTCATGTATTTTGAGACTTTGTGTCTAACAATGTATGTGTTTATAAGTATCTTTCCTTGGTAAAATAACCCTTTAATCATTATAAAAAGTCTCACTTTGTCTCTAGTAACAATTTTTGTCTTGAAATTTGTCTGATATTAATATAAGCCTTCCAGTTCTCTGTGGTGTCTTGTTTCATGTTGTATGTTTTCCATCCATTTATTTAAAACTATTTGTACCTATGCATCTAAAGTGTGTTTCTTGTGGAGAGCTTATAATTGGTCATTTATTTATGTAATCTGCTCTGGCAGTCTCTGCATTCTGTATTTAATTTATTACTTTTAATATGTTACTTGATAAGGTAGGATTTATGTCTACCATTCTCTTCTGGTTAAAGGTTAACACCAGAACTAAGTTCCTATCTAATGTTTAACATAGCATTCCTTGGTGAATTCTATCACACTCTGAGAGTTTCGGGGTAGTCTCTAAGTGTCTGATAATGGCATCATTATATAACATCTCTGAGCCTGATCTCCATCCAAAAAAATGGAAATCAAAGTAATACACTTCTCATAGGACTGTTCTGAGGGTTAAATGTCATTTTATATGGGAAACAAGTGTAGTAAATAGAAAACTTTTAAAAAAACGTTGTTTCTGAGGCTGGAGCGGTGGCTTAGCGGTTACAGCGTTTGACTGGCAAGCTCTAGGACGCGAGTTCAAACCCCAGCACCACGTACACAAGGAAATGTCTGAGGAATGAAAGTTACACGAAAAACTAAATAAAGATTGCTTCTCTCTTTCTCTCTCTCTTAAAAAAAACAAAAAGATTGTTTCTAACACCATTATCATTTTTATAATAGCTAATTTCATTTTATCTTCTAATTTTATCTTGACTTTTATCTAAGAACTACAGAAATAAATCCCAGCTTTGATTAACCTTTATAAGTCATAGCTCCATTTTCCTTCAGTGCCTATGTCATTGATTATTAAACATTTATAAATAAATCATATTTGTTTATAATTTATCTTTTGAAGGCTATACTGATTTTTAATCACTTTCACCTGGTCCTCAGTAATGATCACATTCAAAGGCATAATTTATTCTCATTTCCAGTTTTTTCTATTTATAGTATTAGCAAATAGTGTTAGAGTTCCTTTGTGGTATTTAGGGTAGTAAAAAGTTGCTTCTTCATTTGTTCTGGTTTGCTTTTTTTTCTTCCAAATAAGGTTTCAGAAACATTAATATATATTTATTAACTTCCAGTTTGCCACTGGAGGTAGTACTGTGGGCCAATGAAGCCTTCATCCATCCCAGGAATATTGTGAATGCCAGTTATATAGTATTCAGATCTTAATTCGTGGATTAACAACTATAACCAAAGTTCTGTATTCTGGTACTTAAATTCAATATTTTCCCATATTTTTATTATGCGTATTTAAGATGTACAACATTATGTTTTGATATACATATATCCAACAAAGTAATTATTGTAGTCATGTAAATTAACATATCCATCATCTCACATAGTGACCTTTCTTTTTAAGTTTATTTTTTGTGACAAATGTACTTAAAATCTATTCTCTTAGCAAGTTTCCCATATATAATACAATATTCACAACTATGGTCCTCATACTGTATATTAGATCTCTAGATCTATTTATCTGTGATAATCTTATCTTTGTATCTTTTGACCTTTATTTCACAACACCCTTCTTCTCCAATCACTACCACCACTGGCACTATTTCCCTGGCATTCATTTTTTTTTAACAAGGAACTAAAATGCTTCTACAAAGGTAAAGATACAATCAAAATAAAAAGGCAGCCAAAATATTTCTGTACCATATATCAGGTAAGAAGTTAGTATAAGAGGAACATACATAATTCAATAGCAAAAAAGTCTTGATTGAAAAATGGGCAAATAATATGAATAGACATCCAAAGAGATAAAAATGACCAAAAGCTATATGTAAAGGTGATAAAACATCATTAATCATCAGGGAAATGTAAATAAAAACCTTCATGAGCTATTACCAAATGCCTGTTAGGATGACTATCATTTAAAGGAAACTAACAGTGGGAATGTAAATTAGTTCAGTAAAGTTGTTTCTAAAGAAATTAAAAGTAGAACTGCCTTATGACCCAGCAGTCTTTCTTCTGGTCACACATCCGAATGAAATGAAATCACAGCCTCATAAACATCTGAACTCCCATGTTCTGTGCAGTATTATTTGCATTAGCCACAATATGGAAACAACCTAAGTGTCCATTGGCAGATGAATGGATAAAGAATTTACACAATGCAATGTTATTCAGCTTTTAAAAAGGAGATCGTGCCATTTGTGACAAGATGGATAAACCTGCAAGACATTAAGCTAAGTGAAACAAACTAGACACAAAGGCAAATACTACGTGATCTCACTTTAATGTGCAGTCTAAAAAATGTTGAATGCTTTTTTTATTAAATCAGTATAGTAGAAGGTTCCAGTTATACAACTTTAAATTAGTAGCATATTCCTAACTACGATTATTAAAACCATTACTATTTTTCTGCGTTTTGGAATCAGAACCTTCAGATATCAAAGTGCAATTTACAGCTTAATTTTTATTCTTTTATGAGAGAACTGTGTGTCTCTTAGGTTCTGTTAATTGTTATCAGAAATATCTGTGGTTCACTAAAATCTATTATTTAGGCAAACTCATCTTTTGCAAAGATTTAGACTAAAATGCTGGCAGATTTTAAAGTACACATGATTTATTATCTTTTTAGTTAGATGTTTTAAGTACAAAATAGAATATCCTTTAACTTAAAAAAATACTTAATTGTTTAATAGCCACTTAAGTTGTTTCTTCAAGCAAAATGCCTGATAAATACACTCAATTGCCTGATAAATACACTCAATTATGTGACCAACTCCTGTGTAATCTAAAATCATTCTTCTGAGCCCAATTCTTCACTTCATTAAATAATAATTATCTGATTCACAATATAAAACATATTCCTAAGATCTTTTCATTTTTTGAAATATTGAAAGCCATTATTTCTCATATGATAACACTTGAATTTACAGTTTAAAAAACTTAATTTTAAATTGAAAACTATACTTTTAAAGTTTCTTGGCAATTTAAGGGGAATCATTTCCATAGAGAGACATTCTTTCTTTCTTGCTCATTCTACATCCTAAAGTTGATTTTCTTTTTTCTTTGATTCCACTAGTACTATCTACATCTTTTGTACTATCCAGTGGCTTCGGCTGTTTGCCACTGGAGACATATATTGACTGCTCAATCATATTCTTTTTTAAAAAAAAACACCTTTTCATTTGATTGTATTTGATAACTTTATTACTAATCATTTATAATGTAATTTGGTTCATGTAAAGGACATTAAATAATATATAATAGGTATAATGAAACATATCTTGATCATACAAGAACTCCATTTTAAGACTAGAGTTTTACTATTAGCTTGAAAAGTCCTTTCATATCCCTCCTGGATCACATTCCTTTTTTCTTTCCCTAATAATCAGTATCAGGGATATAGTGTTTAACATTCCCTTACTATTTTTCATTTTATAGGCTTACTATTTGTTTTAGGTTGTAGTTTTTGACCTGTTATTATGACAATTTCATATGGTTCAACAGAATACACAAATGCACACACATACATACTGGTCTGTGTTTGAACTTTATATAATATTATACTGTAGCACATTTAATATTATCATCCAGAGATTGATCCATTTTGCTCTGCAAAGCCCTATTTAATTCATTCTTGCTGCTATATAGTATTCCAGTGTGTGGCTATCCCACAATTTTTAAATTCTCTTGTTAATAGACATTAACTGCTACTTTGAAGTTTTTGGCATTTTAACTTTTTAAAATTCTTTATATGATACTGCTATACACTTTTTTGCACATATCACCAATAGTACCCCTAGGTAAAATATATATGGAATTGAAATTATAGAGACCTGGGGTATGCACATATTCATTTTTTATAGACAGTGCTAATTTTTTAAAGTAGTCAACCAGAAGTATATTTTCATCA
>PVKS010053180.1:0-10494 GCA_004027875.1 Aplodontia rufa
ATTATTAAAATATAAAATTACAAATTGAGTACTATCAAATTTATCTGAGCAATGAAATATTAATATAACACAACTAAGTAGTGTTCTTCAATAAAGTTGAATATATATTTTAACATTATTCATAATGAAATAATAGACAATAATTATTCATCAATGTGTCTGGACACATGTCATTTTATAAACTGGTAGTTGTACCCTTTAGGAGTTAATTTGTGGTTTCACTAGTTGAAGAAGTATTTGGAATAGCCAAGTGTATGGAGAAAGGCACAGTGGAGAATAAAAGGGTCAGTTTTGGAGACTGGTCCCTTTGCCAGACCTCATTCCTGCTGGACTCTTAAGGAGATAACATCGTGAATGCAGAATCTTGGTTTACTCTGATGTGAAGGACTCTGACACCCAGGAACAGCCATGAATGCTTCAGCATTGTAGTGAAAAAGTATGAGCAACAGTGAGAGACTGAGCTGTCTACGCATATGCCAAAAGAATATATATCCTTGGCAGACTAAGAACTCTCAGCATTTGAGCATTCTTCTAGAATCTTAAGATCTTTTTTTTTTTTTTTTTTAAAGAGAGAGGGACAGTGAGAGAGACAGACAAAGAGAGAAACAACTTTATTTAGTTTTTCACATGGCTTCTGTTGCTCCGACACTTAGTTGTGCACGTGGTGCTGGGGTTTGAACCCGGGTCCTCGCACTTGCCAGGCAAGCGCCGAAACCGCTGAGCCACCGCTCCAGCCCCGAATCTTAAGATCTTAATTTTCACAAGCAGTAGTAGACAACATTCCTAGCCATGATGCCATTGTTGTCAAAGATGACTTCAGACCAAATAGGAGCAGGTGCTCACAGCACTTAACACCCATCATCAGCTCTCAGTGAGGTAGAACTATTGACGAGCAATAAGGAGGTGAAATGCTTGATGTTTAAACATTTGAAAACTTAGATGAAATCAACCAATTCCCACAAAATGTCTAGCTAACAAAAAATGCCTCAAAAATAAATAAATGCTTTGAATATTCTGTAAATACTTCACAAGTTAATTTAACAAGATGACATTATCCCACAAAATTCTAGAAAGTTTCTTTAATAAGTAATAAAATATGAAACAATAGTTGATAAACTCTTTCACAGAATTAAAAAGCGGAAATATTGGGGAAATTTTTCAGATCACTCTTACGCTTGAATACATAGATATAAAAATCCAAAAGAAAAAATAAAAAACCAACATAATGTATGATAAAATATTTGAAACTAACATAGAATTTCAGAGTTGTTTTAACGCCAGAGTCTACAAATGTAATTCATCACATTAAGAGATTAAAGAAGAAAATCCAAATGATCATTTTGATAAATGCAGGGAGAAAAATATATAAAAGTCTATAATCTTTCATGTTCAATCCCTTAACATAAGGAAGAAAAGTAAACTTTCAAAATATAATAAAGAATACTTATCCCAAAATTACAGCAAAATATATTGAAATCTCATATTCCTTTTAAAATCCAAATTACACTATAAATCTAGAGTGTGCGTACTGCGAACAATTTTATTTCATTTTTTACAGTATAAGGTCAGTGTAATAGGAGAGGAGAGAGAAAGTCAAGAGTATAAAGAAAAGCAGCAAGTATTTCACAATAAGCATGTGATACTCAAAACAGAAGTCCAAAAATATTTATAGATATAATTAATATGAAATAAAAAATACAGTCAGGAAAGGAAAATAAGAAAAGGATTTAATGGCAATAATTATGTTTTAATACTATTCTAAGGCCTAGAGAAGCAAAAAGGGTATGTGTAGTATTCTGGAAATTAAGGTAGACAGGGAAAGAGATCAGGGAATAGAATGAGCCAGGGCCACCCAGGAGGAGACCAGGTGAGCTACACAGGACAGGCACTACTGCAGCAGATCCCAGCCCTTTGTTGGTCAGTAGTCTCTAAAACCCGTTTTCTTTCCATTTTTTCTGTCCCAACTACAACCTACTGGTTATCCGGTTTTCAGCACTGCTGCTACTAGAATCTCTTGCATAAAGCAACTGCCACCTGGTTCACAGACAACGAGAAAGCCACAGTTGCCTGTGGAAACCACAGACTCAATGCTCCCACCTTACTCCTTCCTTCTCTCCACAATACTGGCTTTAGCAGAACCCAATCAACAACCTTGTTTGCAAGGCATTCTGGGAAGTGTAGTTTTCAAGCCTGCAGCTCAAACCCTAGGAGAGAAAGTGAGAGTAGGCCTCAGAGCAAAGGGTAACTATCAGTTGAAAGTAATTAGAGAAATGAGCAGATTTTCTTAATATAAGAGCTAGATTTAGGGGCTGGAGCCGTGGCTCGGCGGTTTCTGCGCTTGCCTGGCAAGCATGGGGATCTGGGTTCAAACCCCAGCACCATGTACCTAACTAAGTGTTGGAGCAAGGAAGGCCATGTGAAAAACTAAAGTTGTTTTTTTCTCTGTCTCTCTCACTGTCCCTCTCTCTTAAAAAAAAAGAGCTAGATTTAAAGTGACTATTCAAAAGTTAAATTGAAATTTCACATAGTTCAGAAATCAAAGTAAACATTAAAATAGCATTTGCAAAATTATTAAAAATAGAATAGAAACACCAGCATATTGTTAGCAGAACTGCAGACTGGTACAGCCACTCTGGAAAGCAGTGTGGAGAATCCTCAAAAAATTAGGGATGGATCCACCACAGGACTCAGCTATCCCTCTTCTGATATTTTCCCAGAAGAGCTAGAATTAGCACATTACAGAGACACAGCAAATTCAATGTTTATAGCAGCTCAATATACAACAGTTAAATTATGGAATCCACCCAGATGCTCCTCACTGGATGAATGGATCCAAAAGCTCTGATTGATACACACACACAATGGAATTCTACTCAGCAATTAGAAAAAACGATATTGAGGCCTTTGAAGGTAAATGGATGGCAATGGAAGAAATCATGCTGAGTGAAGTTAGCCAAACCCAGAGACTCAAGGGTCAAATATCTTCCCTCATTTGTGGAAGCTAGAGCAAAACCCAGGCTTGGATAAAAGGTAGTCAAGCTCTTATACTGGACCTACCAAAGGCATAGCAATGCTTAATCTAGGGGAATTATGTAGGGGAGGGAGAGGAAAGTGAGGAAAGATAACGAGGGATCTAGGAGATAATCAACAATGGAACAAACTCTTTACCACACCCCTAGAAGCCAAATAATAATTACATGATCATTTAATTCTGGAAAATTCACAATTATATTTATGGACATTTATAACTGTTATGGGGCAAATATAGAAGAATCAAAAGACTGAGGTGTGGTTGACGTGGGGGTGACTCTGGATTAAGATCCAATGCATATCATATTGTTACTTTACATGCATTTATGTTGGTACAACAACTCAACTCCTTAATTAAAAAAATAGAATAACCGATTGTGAAACAATTAAAATATCTAGAACTAAAAACGGAACTGGGTGTGAGGGCACATGCCTGTAATCCCAGTGGCTTGGTAGCTTGAGGCAGAAGGATGGCAGGGTCAATGCAGTCTCAGCAACTTAGTGAGGTCCTAAGAAAGCTAGTGAGACCCTGTCTCAAAATAAAATCTGACTGGGGATTTGGCTCAGGGGTTAAGCACTCTTGGGTTTAATTTTTAAAAATAGCATTAGGAAAAACTTCATTATGGCATTAAATATATAAATAAATTAAAAATCAAGACAGTACAAGAAAAAACTTAAAGCGTTCTAACAATAAAAGTTCCCCAAACTGATATACAGAATTGATGAACTCCAATCATCACTACACCACCTATTTTGTCGTTTTTGTTTTTTGTTAACTATAAAATTTGTATCGAAGATCTCGGTCCAAGATGCACCTGAAAAAGAATGAGTGTGAAATTACAGAGATTACAACAATTTTTATCATATTACATATATATAATTACTTCAATAGAAAAGCAAAGTAAAGGAATAGATATTTCACAGAAAATATATACAACCAATAAACACATAAAACAGTCAAGCCAAATTAGTCACTGAAAAATGCTATTAACAGTCTCACTCTAATCAATTGTACATCCATCAGACAGAAAATATAGAAATGTCTGACATGTTAAGTTTTTGAGGATGTGGAACCAATGCTGATAAAATGTAATTTGATACAGCACATTTAGAAAATGATTTTAAATATGTTGTAGAAGAAAAAGAAATATATATCCTCTGCATGTAATTCAAATTCTACAATGAATCCTTGAGAAACCATTGTAATATACAGAGAAATTTTAAGAATGTTTATAAGAATTTTGTTTATCTCAGCAAAATTTGACTGTAACCAAAATATTTATTGAAAGGAGATTTTAAAATGATTAGTTAGAATATTGAATTAGCATAAATCACAGAATTTTAAAGATATATAAATCATCCCCAAATCTGAAAAACTCAAATGCAGGATTAGAGAAAACATACCTTTCACCCACTAATAGACTTTAAAGAAGTTCATAATTATTTTGTTTAGGTAAGAGAAAGGTGACCTATCTAAACTATCCCATACAAATTCTGGAATGACAAACTGAGAACAAAAATACAATAGATCTCTGAAACAGATTGACATTCATCTGAGTTTTAAAGGTTCTAAAATACAAGGCTCCCACTGAAAATAATTTCAAAAACAATCAGTTTTCATAAGCGTTGGAAGTTGCCTAACTTTGTCTTGAACTTTAAAAAGGTTGTTTACGGCTATCAAGAGAATTATGGACAAGTAGGTATTACACCAGGATTTATATAAGAATCTTCTTCCCCTAGAAAAATTACACACAATTAAAGGAATAAAATTGTCAGTCATAAAAAATGATTTTAATTCTTCAGAAATAAACACTGTGATTTCTATAATGATACAATAAACAATGAACTTTGGTTTCAAAAGGTGAAAACTAGCCCATTAGGTGTCTCAAACTGCAGGGTGCATTTGAAAGAAATCAGAACAACAATTGATCAAGGGAGGGAAGTTAACCTTTTTTAATTAATAATTTCTTAATGAGACTGAGAAAATAATATTGGCATTAGAGAAAGTCATAAATTGAATTCTAGGTGAGAACTGAAACAAAGCTAAACATGCATCTATCAAGCTGAATATAGCAACAGTGAAACCACAGTCTCCATTTTAGGACCACAATTTCTCAATATGATCTAAAAAATTGTGTATTGGTTTACAAGGTGTGTTAGACTATATTTTAACATACAGAGTAATATATATGTAAAGATTTAGGAGATTTTATCTAAAATCATCTAATTTATCTTCTGTTCATTAAAATCATTATACAAAATAGCAAATGCAGCAAATTGAAATATTTTAAATGATTATTATATAAAGACCTTCATGACTTATGGTAAAGTTTCATCCTGATAAATCTATTGTAAGTTAAAAATATTGTAGGTTGAAAATTCATTTAACACACCTAACCTACCAAGCAAGATAGCTTAGCAACACATTACATATTACTGCTTTCTGGATTTGGCACAGTATTATGCTAGATATTGCCAGCCGAGAAAAAAATTGAAATTCAAAGTATCCAGTTTCTTTTGAATTTGAATCGCTTTTACACCATTGTACAATTGAACTATCCATCATAATTTAGGGACTATCGTACTGTTCTGGAAGGCAGACTTGGAAGATGGCTCCCAAGGATACTCTCCTCTCGATATTCACCATCTCTTTGGTACTCACAGCTTCATGTATTTCATCACTCCTGGTAGTTTATTTCATTCAGTCTTTAAAGCAGTTATTTTTTAATCCAATTTAAAGAAAATGAAGTTCCTTCTCTACCTGATTTCAAAGTATATTTTAAATTATAGTAATCAGGATAACGTGCTAATGGTGTAAACAGATTAATCAGAAAGAGAGAGTACAGACACGAAGCCACATGTATATATACAGCTGATTTTTCATAAATACAAAGGGAGTCAATAGGGAAAGGAAAACCTTTTCCACAAAAACACTTGAAAAGCTGGATAGCAATGTAGAAAGTATTCTGAATTCTTTGCCTAATGTACAAGCATCTCATACTAATTTAAAATGGATCACTGACCCAACATGAAACTTAAAACTACAAATTTCCTAGGAAGAAAAGAGTGACAAATATTTTTGCAACTTTGGTAAACAATGATTTTTTCCTTAAGATGCAAAAGTGATTGCCACAGAAAGAAAAGGTTATAAGTTGGGCACATTTTAAAAAAAATGAAAAACGTTTGCTTATCAAAACATACTATTAGGGTCTGGAGCAGTGGCTCAGCGGTTTCAGCACTTGCCGGGCAAGCACGAGGACCCAGGTTCAAACCCCAGCACCACATACACAACTAAGTGTTATGTTAGAGCAGCTGAAGCCATGTAAAAAACTAAATAAAGTTATTTCTCTCTTTCTCTGTCTCTCTCACTGTCCCTCTCTCTTTAAAAAAACAAACAAACAAAAAACATACTATAGGAAAATAATGGAGCCACAAACTGAGAAGAAAATACTAACAGCATACATGTGGCAATGAGTTTATATCCAGAATGTGTATGAAACCACTGAAATCCAAAAGTAAAAAAAGATAACCTCATTTAAAAATGGGAAAAATATATTGACAGAAACTTCATTGTACAAGATTTCTGAAGGACTAATAAGTGCATGAAAAGGTGTTCAGCATGGAACCGACCCAGATGCCCCTCACTGGGTGAATGGATCCCAAAACTGTGATATACACACACACACACACACACACACACACACACACGGAATTCTACTCAGCAATTAGAAACAATGATATTGCATCCTTTGAAGGTAAATGGATGGCAATGCAAGAAATCATGCAAAGTTAGAGAAACCCAGAGAGTCAAGGATCAATGTTTTCACTCATTTGTGGAGGCTGGAACTAAACCCAGGCCTGTGTGAAAGGTAGTCAATCTCATATATCAGACCCAGCAAAGGCTATGCAACACATAATCTAGGGCAATCATGGATATGTATGGGGAGGAGGGGGAGGGAGCAAGTGGGAGAGGGAGGGAGAACAGGGAGGAATCTAGGGGGTAAATCTGATTTAAGAATATATGTATATCATATTGTTACTTTATATGCATATTTATTGTACAATAACTAAATTTCTTAATAAAAATAATTGAAAAGAAAGAAAATGTAAATTTGTTTTTTTTTTCATTTTTGTATATATTTTTATTAGTGCATTATAGTTTTACATGCTGTTGGGATTTGTTGCCACATATTCCTAGATGCCACAATTCAGCAATACAATTTGGAACTGGAGCAGCGGCTCAGTGGTTCCCGCGCATGCTCAAGGGAAGCAAGTTCAAACACTACCACCAACTACACAGCAAAGTGTTGGAGCAACAAGAGTCACATAAAAAGCTAATAATAAAATTGATTCTCTCCCTCTCTGTCCTACTATCCTTCTCTCTTTAAAAAAAAAAAAAAAAGAAAAACATGTAAATTTAAGGCATGAGATAGCATTTATACTCATTTGGCTGGCTAAATTTTTAAAATGATTGAAATCAACAAATGTTGTTGGAGATTTAGAGCACTTTGAATTCTCATATAATGCTATTAGGACTGCACAGTGGTACAAACCACTGTACAAATTATAAAGCTTTGGATAATTCCTTACAGAGTTGTATCTATAGCTATCCTATGACCCAGCAACTGCCCTCTTAGATCCAAGAGAAATTGATCCATGTCTCCCTAAAACTAAAAAGATTTGTACAAGAATGCTTGTAGTGGTTGTATTCATAATATACCCAACCTAGAAGCAAAGCATGTGTCTATCATTGCAGGAGAATGGATTTTTAAATTATGTATGAATGATACAATGAAATATTGCAGTAATGTAAAGCTACACAATGTGTATAAATTTCAAGCACTTTAAATTGTGTGATAGAAGCTTTACAAAACTGCTAAATGTTATTTAACCCACTTACATGTATTTTGTTTAAAGCAAGCTAATTTATGGTGAAGAAATTAAACATGAGGTTACAGATGGATGGAATTTACAGAAAGAAGGCATGAAAGAGTTTTCTGGGTGATGGAACATTCTATGTCTTCATCAGTGTGAATGCTGCATGGTCCGCGTACTCATCAAAACAAAGTAAACGCAAATTTTATGCACTGAAAATGAAATTCAGATAAAGTTATTTGCCCAAGATTATACTGCTAAAATATTAAAATCTCTGGCCTGGGTCAGAGGTTTGCTGCTTCTAACTGAAGTGATCATTTTTTTGTTTTATTGTACCAGTTGTTTTCTAAGGTGCTTTAGAATAATTTCCATTTTTTCCAAATAAAATCCTATTTTAACAGTTTGAATAATAAGCAATATTGAAAAGGAAAACATACAATATGCATGTATATTTTTTGTGTGCATATAAAAATGAGACATATCAACTGGTCTGAGTTTCTGAAGGGCATCTGCACAGCATCTATCAATAATAAATATCCACAAGCATATTAGAACTTTATTGTACACTTAACCAAATACTACTACTAATAATGACAAATGAAAATAGCGCTAATCAAGATAGCAATAAAAAGGAAGTTTATTCTCTATTTCTTATAGTAGCAAAAGAACATAAGCAATTTAAGTGTATATCAGCGGGAAAATAATAAGTAAACTAACATCAGAACAACAGAATCTAAAAATGTTACTTGAAATGATGTTATAGATCTATTGTGACACAGCAAGTTCTTTGAGACATCATAAGTTTAAAAAAAAGGAGTGCCTAGGAATTTGAATGCTACAACTCTGTTCAACTGAAAACAAAAGCACGCACGTGCGCACACACACACACGAGTTTATAAGTGTACCAAATATTTTGAAAAGATGCAGACATTCCTAAGGCAAAGAAACTGAGGAATAGAAAGAAGATTGACTTTTCACTGGATGACCTGTGAACTGTTAATTTTTTTTAACAGATTAAGTATATTGTTCTTTTGAATTCACAAGAACAGCAACAAGAAGAAACACAAAATTTATGCCAACTCATACATATTGGCTTCTCTGTGAGAGAGAGGGTGTGGAGAAGTCAGTAGGGAACATAATCTCAAAGGTATTTAATTTTATCCATATTGATGCACTTATTTTGAAAACAAATATGAAAGAATGCTAGAGATTAATGATTCTATGTGATAAGAATGTGATTGGCGTTTAATATGCTATTTAGTACACTTTTTTTCAAACTTGGGGGAAAAAGAAAAGAAGGAAGAAATAAGAAAGGGGAAGAAAGGAAAAGGGGACCAGCGGGAGGAGAGAAAGGATACGAGGAAGTAAAGATATAAAGAAGGGAAGAGGGAGGAAGAGACAATAAGAAGGGACTGAAGGAAAAATTGTGAAAGGCAGGAAACAGAAAGAGGTAGGAAAACACCTTATAGGGGACCCATGTAAAACAGGAAGAAACAGAATTGCTCACTTATTGAAGCTGAGAAGAGACCTAGACTTCCAAATACTAAACCTGGCTCCTCTGTTACAGTAGACTATGGGCCTGCAGATTTTATCCACTCACTGGCCATCCCAACAAGTATATTGCTGGGGCAATATACAGTGATATCAAGACTGGTTTACATGCATGTTCTGGTCTTGAAAAAGTCATACTTGGAACCGCCCACTCTCTGTAGGCACGTTTTCTGTTTGACAATTAATAAACACACAGAGTACACATTTGCTCCGTGATACTGGGAGCCGGAGTTGGGGGGGGGCTGTTTTAATGAAAAATGCAATTTCCATAATATAGCATCTAGTGGAAAATTACATAGAGGAAAAAATTATTGTCTTTAGTTATTAGGAATACATAAGTGAGAATTCACTAGTCATGTAAAATTTCTGGGAGAGAGAAACCATAATCTGTTGGGTTTTTATACTATGGACAGTCATAGGAAAGTAAAGAGAAAAAATCCATCTCAAATACGTGGGCTAACTGGTCATACCTGAACAATCTAAAATTTCAGTTGTTTTTGGAAAAGTTACACAGATCACTCTTTTGGAGCCAATTATGAAAGGGTCTAAGCCAACTTCCCTGGAAAGCAGTAACCCTATGGAAATAACACCTTTGTGCAGTATCCTGTGAAATAAGAAGCTGATCTTATTGGGGAAGAATGATTACATATCAAGCATCAAGGGTGGTCAGTTAGATTGTCATTTGGCCTAATCTCTTATGTTCCTGCTTGATGCTTAGACCAAAGAGGTCGCAATAAAAACTCAAGTAAAATTTCTAAAATCTCCAACACTAAAAGCAAGGCATGAAACAACGCTGGAGACAAATTCTGTGGCAAGAAGTGATGGTACTCATTAAGATGTCACCTTACACCAGTCAGAATGGCAAAGATGAAGAAAATAAACAACAATAGATGCTGGAGGGGCTGTGGAGAGATAGGCACACTAACACACTGTTGGTGGAGCTGCAGACTGGTACAGCCCCTCTGGAAAGCAGTATGGAGAATCCTTAAAAAACTAGGGATGACTCCACCGTACGACCCTGCTATTCCACTCCTGGGT
>PVKS010053181.1:0-10493 GCA_004027875.1 Aplodontia rufa
GGAGGGGGGAAGGACCGAACTCTAGTAGTCCATGGATATTACACCTCCAATAACAATACAGAAAGTAAAATGAAGACTTTTAAAATGCTAATAAACTATTAATATAAATAAATAAGTTAGAAAGTTTGCTTTCAAATACAATTTACCTGAACTTCATACTTCATATTTTAGTTTAATGCTCTTCTTATCTCTCCATGACTTTAATCCTAGCTTCATTTAGATAAGTTTTTACAGCTATTTAAATGTTTCAGATGAACTGTTTTGATTTTAAAAACCTACACTTTACTTACTTCTATTAGGATTGTATTTGGCATTAAATTTATTGAGAAAACATATGCAAATTTTTCCAGTTTCCAGTGAGTGGATTAATCTCTGAGGGTTCCCACCCACCAATACCTACTTATTTCCAACAAGTATCCTGATCTATTCCTTTCACAAACACTGAACCTTTATTATACAACAAAACTAGGTGTTTTCTATCTAGGCATTTTGGATCATAACTAAGAATTTTAAAAATCACCCTCTTACACCCTGACAGCTGTGGTACTAAATGAATGAATCTAATTTAATGTTCTAGATTAAACAAACTTCAAATGAATTTAAACCAACCACAGAGAAAAAATATATAGCCATGTAAAGCTTTTAAAGCAACAGTTCTTGCTAAACAAAAAATATAATTTTCATAAGCTACAAGCACTAAAACCAAGTAAACCAAATTCAGAAATAATCTTGATTTCTAAACCATTCATTTCCTCAATTATATTACTTCAGTAATGTGATTTCAACTTGATTCTCTCCTAGTCATTCAAGCGCTGGTCACCCTCCCTAAGACACTTCAACTGCCACTCTTTTCATTTCTCAAGTGTCACCAGCACTATAAATTTTTTTAAATTCTCAACTAAGACTCCATTAGATTAATGATACCTAGGGCAGGTGAAATCTGGATTTATGATACCAGCATCACAAGAGAAACTTCTAAGAAATGACAATTCTTGTTCTGGCCCCAGATCCCTTGGATCAGAAACCCTACGGTAAGCCTAGAAATCCATTTCCAAACCTTTCAGGGATTTTGAGTTTCTCTCACTCACTCTAGATGCAGAAAAAGATGCTCTGTCAATCATTTTTTGTATTTGCTTCAATTTTATTGCTGTTCTCTCCTCCATCAACAGAATAAGGTTACTTCCCTTATCCCATGAGATATACCATTTCCTAAAGCATTGATTTATTTAAAAGACAAGAGAATTACATACATTCCCTAAAATGTCTTATTAGACACTCCTTTCATAATACAAAAATTATACTGTTGAGTCTCACAAATTATAATTTTCAAAAAAAATAAAAAAATAGATGTTTTCAGGTAAGCTTATGATTCTTGACATGATAATACAAAAGATATGTCTGTTTGCTGCTCAAGCTATCCCAGGAAGACATGGACAGGTCATAGAAGGAATTTTCTAAACATTAAAAAGGCTAAAAACAATTGCTTTTCATTGGTTGTTAAGGAATAGAATTGGGTCCAAAATTCAAGCTTATCCACCAGATAGTACTCAAACACTTCCCATAAGAAATGTCAAGAATAGAGTAATCCCATAATATTGCTGCTTTGAAAACCACGAACCTTTAAAAAAATACAAAAACAAACAAACAAACAAAAAAAAAACAGCAAAAAAATCCAACTATTCCAATAAGGTCAAAGAACAAAGTAACTGCAGGCTGCTTCAAAAGGACTCAAATCCTGGCCTAAGTACAACAATGAAGTGCAATGCATAAATAATTATTGTGCAACTTGCAAATTACTACTGTACCTTCCAGTCATTGCACAAATACCTAAACAGAATTTACTGTAGCACAATCTTGCTTGATTTCTGTTCCTTGAAGACTAGAGATGATGCCCAATACCAGTATCAAATGCCTGGAGACAAGGAATGAAGTCGACTTGCTCAACTGAATGACAGTGTAACCAGCCCCTTAACATGCAGGGCCCTGACCTTGCTGCAGCTGCTTCTGATTTCAAGTGTCAGGGGAGTATCTTTTTCTTTCTCTTGGCTCCTAAACTTGCTATATATAATCTCTGTAGACTTCAACATAATTTCTATAACTCTAATTATTAGGTTGATTTGCAACAGACGATACCTTGGTAACTCCGGCTTAAGACCACACAGAAATTTTTGTAATAATTTGCTTAAATAAATTAGTTTAGTAAATGGGAGCAGGGAAGTTGAAGTGATAGTGAAGCGTTCATTATGGTCTAAATGCTAGGTAAATTTGGAAGATTAGAATACCTTGGAAATTAGATTTGGGCAGATATTAATGTCCAAATGCAGCTGTGTGTACTTTCATTTCCAATGACTAGCTGGCCCACAATAAATATTCATTATATTAAGTCAATTACTCTCAAGTTATTGCTAAAAATGGACCTAATCAATCTTGTGAATCTGTTCCTGAATATTAATCTCTTCACCCACACATTACAAGCCTTAGTCTAACCCAAAAGTCTCTATCTTCATTCAGCAGAGTCCCTGAATACCACATCTTAGCTTCTATTCCAGGCTGATTTGATTTCATCCTACAGAGAGCCTCTCCTCTCAAATTTAGCTATTGGCTGGAAAAGAAATAGAGGCTCTACACTGGGTTTTAAACAAAACGAAAAACAGCAAATCAAAGAGTGTTCTATGACTATTATTTAATGAGGGCAATTCTCTCACAGCTAGTAAGCTGATTATGATGACAAAATCCACAAATTGCTCTTGAAAGAAACACAGTTATTTGTAAGAATATGTTCTAAGATGTCACTCCAAATTCCATTAGAACTTGTTGACTATTTTTAAATGGTGGTAGGTGGGAGGAAACAGTGTTCTAAAGGATACAGGACTTAATTAACATGAGTCAATATTTAAAACAGGAGCTGAACTTGAGTCCCTTAATGCTATGAATTCACCAAAGGACTATGAGCCTGGCATTGCCACCCATCAAACCAATGCTTTGAAACTACCTGAGACTGTGAAGCAATGACAAGAGAAAACGGGGGGAAAGATAAAGAATAAAAGTAAATCCATTGCTTTAAGACCTGATCCATGTATTTAAAAAGTTAGTATGATTTTATACAACATTAAAGGCTCAAGGCGAGCTTGGTTGTGCTGATGGGATGGCAGCTCTAGATATAAAGTAAACAGCAGAAATGCCAACCACGTGGCTGCTAATGGCTGTGCTTTCTACAATATATTTTTATAATATGAAAGAAGGCGGCCAAACAGATATTCCTCAATCTTTTACCTAAAGATTCTTATCACATTTAAGTCTTCACAACTCTTCACAAATATACAGATCAAATCTTCTCACCTAGAAGCAATCCTGCTCTTTATTAGCAGCATAATTTCAAATTTTAATATGTTGGGTTAAAAATAAGGTACAGGGCTAGAGCAGTGGCTCAGCAGTTATGACACATGCCTGGCATGCAATAGTATGAATTCGAACCCCAGCATCATGTACACAACAAAGTGTTGGAGCAACAAAAACCTTGTGAGAAACTGAATAAAAAAGTTGAATCTCTCTTTCTCTCTTTCTCACTTCTCATTGTCCCTCTCTTTCATAAAAGGAAAAAGAAAGGTACAAATCACCTTTGTTTAAGAAACATGTAAGATTATGTAGACATACATTAAAGTTTCATACAACTTACTATTATTATTTGGTCATATTAAAATGAATCATGCATACATTAAAGATAATCCAAAGGCATCAGAAACATTATTTACAGCTGATTAAATATGGTGCTTGGCTCAAACGTTTAAAATCAAAACCTAGTCCAAGAACTTTGAGTTAAGAATAGAAGCCCCTCATTTTCATATTGGTTCCATTACATTGACTTACACTATTTATCTTTTCCGAGATTTGGTGTTTTAAATTTGAGGTTTAGTCAACGTTGAGTCCTCCCTGAAAATATACATATTTACTTTTGATGGACTGGGAGGCAGCATGATGTAAAGCTATCAATGGGTTACTTTAGTTAGCAACAAAGCTATCCTACTGGAGAACACTATGCGCATCACCGACCTTGTCCGTATTTCCCTAATTAGCAAACATAAGAAGGCTACATAAAAATTTTCCGAGTTGTTCCAAATTTATTTACTCAATCCAATAACGTGAAATTAACTGTCTCAACCTTAATGTGCTGTTTGGTGAATTTATTTCTGGATAAAATGCCACATGGTAAAACGGGTGGGTGGGGGAAAGTGTTTGATCAAAGCATACACTCTTAATTTTGTGCAACTCTGTAAGTTTTGAGGCAAATCAGAAAGTTTGACTTTCAATCAAGCTGGACAGATATTGTTAAACTGAGTCCCTGAAACACCAAATTCATTTTAATGAATATATCAAATAATAATGTTATATAACAGTTACTCATAGAATTCAGCACTCCTCACCCATATGTTCTTCTATATTATATTATGTAAATCTAAGTGATCACAGACACTTGTGAAATATTGCCCCTCCAAAAACACTGTATATGCCTTTTTCCACCCCCAGGGCTGAGGACTGAACTCAGGGCCTTGCACATGCTAGGCAAGCGCTTTGCCACCGAACTAAATCCCCAACTCCAAAAAGGTATATCCTTAACACGAAAGTTAATGGCCCCTTAAATCAAAAGTTATGAATGTATATGGGCTAGGAATGTGGTTCAGTGGCAAAGGATGTACATGCATGAGGCCCTGGGTTCATTCCCTTGAAACAAAAAAAAAAAAAAAAAAAAAGTCATGAAGGTATAAATGTTAGAATGAATGAATGCTACATAAATATATAAACCAAAAATTTAACAAAACTTTATAGAATTTGAGTAGAAGCTGTATACCTGATTGAGGTTCATCAGAAATGCCAGTGAAAACCAGTCTTCTATGCATTCAAAATGAAAACCTTAACATTATGAGAGAGTATTTATCTTGAAGCCCCTATAGATCCATCTAAAAATAAATGGTATCTTTCTCCAAAGGTCTGCTGCTTTCATTGATTTCTCAAGATTGAACAATAATTGTTAATAATGATTATGCTAAAAATTATCAATTGGCTAAAATGTCATGGTTTAAATTTATGTCAAACCTGTGGAATCTTCTAAGGAATTTATCCTATAAAATAAAACACAAGTCTTTCCCATTTGTGAATAAAGGCCAGCCTTTAAAACTTACACACTTTGTTTTTGTTTTTTTTTTCATCAGACTATAAACATCCTATAAATAGTTTGATAGTTAGTTTCACCTTTAACTGAACCAACTCTGACCAGAACAGGGATAGGACTTTTGTCTCCTCCCTTCTCTGGGGCCCAGTGGGACGAATGCCGGAGGGATTCCACACAAGCTTTACGCATCTCGAATTTAGACCCAGTTTGTTTTGAAACCATGGGTTCCTTTCTCATTAAATTCTTCTATTTGCCAGGAGAACAGTGTAACAAAAATGAAGAAGTCTAATGTGTTGGTTTCAAGGATTGCTCTCCATCACGATAGACATCTCAATGTTCTTTATTTTTCCTAAGACCACTAACTCTATGACTTATGCATCTCTTTTCTAAACAAGTATTTTAGAAAGAACAATGCAACAAAATTGGAGATTCTGTTTTACCATGGCATTTACTTTAACAACTCCAATGAAATCTCTCTCATAACCCCAATTAAAAATCCTTGGACACGGACCCCAATAAATAAACTCTGCCACCCAAAACTGAAGTTGACCATCAACCTTTATGTAGGCATATCTTCCTAATGATCAGAACAATGATAAAACTGGACAAGAAAAATAAAAAGCTAAAAATGCCTCCTCTTCTACGTGCTCTAGGGTCCAGGTAGCCTGGCTTTCTGGCCCAGGGAGAGTCGCACTTAGTCCCAGTCACCCTGGGACTAAGTTGCTTTTATAAAATGAAAGGTAGAGCTAGTGTCCTTTCTGGCTTACAGCTGACTGTTCCACTAAGATTTCACAGGAATATCAAATATGTACCTAACGCCAATGGTAAGAGCAGTGTTTGCAAACTCACTTTGACCCTAAAATAGGAGGATCAGGGGCTGGAGCGGTGGCTCAGAGGTTACAGTGCTTGCCTGGTGTGCACAAGTACACAGGTTGAAACCCCAGCACCCACGTACACAACTAAGTGTCAGAGCAATGAAAGCCACGTGAAAAACTCAATGAAAATTGATTCCTTCTCTCTCTCTCACACTGTCCCTCTCTCTTCAAAAAAGAAAAAAATAGGAGCACCAACTATTGTGCTATGAAAGCAACAAAGAAAATCCTAAAGAAAAAGGAACATTTTCTATGACAGTATTCGTAAGTATTTAGGCTTATTTTTTTCTTTTTAATTGGGTTACAGAGGAAGTGTTATTCCAGCCTTTGCCAACTCCGTGCCCTATTTACAACTGCCAAAGTAGAAAGCACAATCATCACATGGGGTAGATCAAGAAAAAAACAGCTTTGTTCAAATAGGCATCCCCTAAGCCCTGCCCTGGAGGGTAGGTGCGGTTCCAGCAGGACGAGTGAAGAGTAGGTGGGTCCTCTGCTACTGACACTGATGCTGCAAGATTCCTGCTGTACTGGTGGTAGTTGGAAAAGGCAGAGCAGCATCTTGCTCCTTTACCCTGCAAGACTCCTCTCTTTCATATGAACTGAAGTTAAAACTGCATTCTTTGCCTACACTAAGGGCCTTGCACACATTGCTGGCTCTCACTCCAGAGGTGCAAAGAAAGAAGAAATCCAAGTTCATGAAAACAAGCATTCTCTCTAATTTACCAAGGGATCCCACTGCCTAGCACACTACCTGACACAGAATAGGTGGCTCAATAACCAGACACTGACTGACAGACAAGCGTCTTGGCAAGTAAGCCAGAAATGTAACAGAATGTGGTCAGCCAATACAGAGTAGAATAGTGTATCCTGCCAAGTGACTGCTCAAACAGCTGATCATGGTTTATCAACTCCAAAATAGCCAGGCTCTAAGATAACCTGAAACATCTTCTCTATCTGTACAAACAATCGTTCAGTTAAGGTGGGAGACAGAGCTATGGCAAGGTGGAAAAAGCACAGGGCAGGAATGAAATGACCTGGTTTCAAATTCTAAATCTACCACTTAATAGCTATGACCTGGGGCAAGTCACTTTCACCTTCCAGCTTGGCTCACTTGTAACATGGGAATACTACTCACTCCCCAGCCTAGATGTATTTAGAAATGAGGCCATGTATATGAAAGCACCGGAGGTGAGAAGAGAGAAAGGAAGATGAAGGGGAGCTCTGGCTCCAGCATAAGTTCCATCTCTAGGAAATTCAAAATGGAATTTTCCACAGAGGGCTTGGCATAGACTAGCAGCTGTTGGGAAAGCACTTGAGAGACTTTACGGAGGAAGAGATTGACAGGACCTGATGACAGTGGATTTGAAGGCTCTCAATTAAAGAGATCCTGCTCTGCCCTCATCTGGCAAGGCCTGAATTCATTCTCTTATGTTATTCCTAACGTGATGAATCTCTTTAATTAGAGAGGGGTAGGTAATTTGGAAGGAACTTCTTAAATTCGTTTTCTTTACAAGTTTAATGCTTTCTAAAATGACTTAATGCTGCTGGCTGGTTTTTGCTGGGAGGGGGACAGACAGGGTGGATGCTGGCTCTTTTCATGTTTTCAGGTTCCTTATGGAAGTTTTTAAACTTTGTGCTCCAAGGCAATTATTGTGAAGGATGCCTTTTAAGCACTATAATTATTTCTCTAATTAATTTGCTTTATATGTTGTTATTTTTATTGGCCTCTCTTCTCTTCTAGATCAAATTGTCTCTTTTTTAGTTTGTTTTGTTTTGTTTTTTAATAACAGGGAAAACAGGTGATCATCCCTTTCCAACCCAAACAAATCCTGAAAAAGAAGCTCAGTTTTTCAAATTAGTGCCTAATTCTAAGCTGAGAGCTTCCCTTGGGGAAAGCTAACCTATTTGATTCAAAGCAAGCAGTTCAGAGAGGAGAAAAGAATAAAACAGAGAAGCCAGAAACTGTGAGTTAGAGCCCTGGTTTGCTACTAACAAGAGTTCCAGTGAGTCCCAATTTCCCTGTGACTCAGTTTCTTTAATAAGACATGGGTAGTAATATCTTTCCCAACTTTCCTTCCTGGGATGCTGAGAGCAACATCCTTTTACAGAAAATTATTCTAGAAATTAAAAGGTTAAAAAAATTTGAAACAACACAATTAACATTCATTTTTGCATATTACCAAATTTAGATAAAGACCATGAATTATTTTGCAGGGTGAAAATGCATCACAGAGGTTCAATCTCAATAACTCTTAATGATGCCATGGTGTGTCCAACACAACAGGCTTAGTTAGTGGAAGGATGAGGGGAAAACTACCTGATACCTGTACTCTAAAACACTGTAGCACAGGGCTTCCAAGGGCCATGTTAAGCTTCTGGTGTCCAAAACAATGAAAAATGTGAAGAAATTGCAGCCCATCACAGCCAATGGCTCTTTGTACAAATATAAGAAGCATTTTATCTGCTCTTTTCCTTTACCAGACCCTTTCTTTTCTCCCACTGACTTGGTTTCTGGAAAGCAGATTTAACCTATCATGTCCCTCAACCTATACATAGGACTTCTATAAAAACCCATAGGATTTTTATGGGACACCGATACAATTGCTCAATTTACATTTTCATATGTGTCCTCCATATAGGAAGAAGGGACAGAATAGGTTAAGGCAACAAAATAGGTGAAACATGAGAACTAAAACTCAAAAGTTTGTGGAAAGAACTAATGCTATCTACATGAGAGTTGAGTGAGGCCACAAACCTGTTAGAGCATTCCTGAGCCTTTCTAGTCCAATCCTTAATGTCTTTCAAAGGAAGGGTGTCTAGAAATAAGCATTTGAAATCTCTCCTCCAGGGATGGCTGGGATAACGACTCCTTGGCTTTTCTCCTGGCTCCTTGCTTTTCACATGAAGGATTCCAGCTCTGGAAATATCCCTTCATAAAAACTGATTCACTTGAGTAACTCCTAGGCTGCGATGAACAAAGACAAATTTCCGTTTGGAAACTCAACAATCAAAGAGTGACAGCTTTGGCCACAGCCAGCCTGCTGCTGGCCTATTTCAAAAATGCATTTGTGAAGACTCAGGATTCCTTCTCCTGCACATGCTAGAGACAGCCTAGGCATTTCAGAGCACTTTTACTGAACTTCTGTACAACCCAAGGGGATTAAGAAGGTAACCAATTAATGCAAATGGAGACTTAGGTACCAACTCATTGAACAAGCTTCTGTGCCCTCTTGGAATGCAAAAATAGCCATTGTCTAAGATCCCATTTATTTTAAGACCTCATCTTGCCTCATATAAAGATGGGTACATAGTAGATGCTCAGTTCTTTACTGAACACCTATAAAATACTCAAGCACAAAAACAGCTGGAGCAGAAGAATCTTTCAAAGGAGAACAAAATGCAAAACCGTAAAAGGATAATTATAATATGAGAAAGGCAATGTCAGGAGCACAGACAGAGTGTGATGCCAGCACAGAGAAACGAGCCAGGGTCCACTTCCCAGGGGGCGTTTCAGAGGTCATTCTAAAACAGCCTTGAAAAACAAGCATTATTGGTATATTAAAAAAAAATTAAAAAGTATTCATGATTCAGAAACTGGAAGTAAGGAGAGAGAAAACTGAGAATGAGCAAAGTATTGTCAATCCTAGCAAAGCCAAGTTCTCCCTGAAGAATTCTCTAGCAGTAGGCTTTGGGAACTGGAATATTAATATGCTTTTTCCCAATGATGAGCTCATATTTCAGTCAGACAGCTAAGAGTTCTTTAATTGCTCATTAAGATTTCTGGCCAAGTCCTGACTTAATTCTTCAATGAGTGCCACAAGAGCCAGGAACATGAAGGATCTCAGATCAAGAACAATTTCATTTAAGAGACACTGAAGGGATGATCTCAAATCCTTCAATTACAGGATATCCATGTGAGACACCTGCTGGGAGCCGGGAATCACATCATTCCTCACCCTCCACCCTGCTCCCCGCTTTACTACATGGATCCTCTCCCAATAACACATCCATGCTTTTAGTTACAATGGCCTACTACACTCAAAACAGTAAATGAAAGTTTACAGAAATAAAAAAGAATGTACAAGTTTTAAATTACACATCATTGTGAGTGGAGCCACGATATCATATCCTGGGATGCGAACCATTCCGTTATCCACACATTAGTCACTTATTAGCCATCTCACTTATCAGACTGACAGTCAGGTCACAGTGCATGGATTCAAGTAACCCTTCTTTTACTTAAAAATGGCCCTAAAGGGATGACTCCACCATATGACCCTGCTATTCCACTCCTGGGTATCTTTCCAGGGGACTTAGAATCAGCACATTACAGTGACACAGCAATATCGATGTTCATAGCAGCACAATTTACTATTGCTAGGCTATGGAAACAACCCTGGTGTCCCTCACTGGAAGAATGGATCCAAAAACTGTGGTACATTTATACCATGGAA
>PVKS010053182.1:0-10522 GCA_004027875.1 Aplodontia rufa
GAGAGAGAGAGAGAGAGAGAGAGATAATCAATTTTTTTATCTGATTTTAGTTTTTCTGACACTTAATTGTATATGTGTTACTGGGATTCAAACCTGGGTCCTTGTGCATGCCAGGCAAGCATTCTACCACTGAGCCACCACTCCAGCCCCAGAAAGCCATATTTTTGATAACTAATCTCCAAATATGGATTCCTACTGGATCACCTTCATCGTTATTTGCATCCTTGTGTAGACCCCTCCTGTATCTCCCTATTTAACCAATAAAATTCTGCTGAAGTGATGCTGACAGATTTCCAAGGTGGGGCCATAAGAAGCCTTCCTTACACCTTACTCCTTGAGGCACTCACTCTGGAGGAAGCTAGATGCCATTTGCCAAGTCATAAGAAAGATCAGGATAGCTGTATGGAAAGCACATATTAAAAGATAAGGATGACCCAAATAAGGCTTCAAACGGGTGAATAATGGAACCCTCCCGGATATCAGCCCACCTGAGCCTTCACATGACTGACCCCAAGTTCCATAGCCATCTGACTACAACCACCTAAGAGGCTCAAGCAGGAATCACTCAACTGAGACCAGGCTACTCAGAACACTGTAAGGACAATAATAGATGAAGAGTTGGAGTGACATTTCCATGGATCATGGATCATTGAAATAGTATCCAAGACCCAGAAATTCCATAGCCTTAGAAATACTCTCAAAAAACTTGTTCATGTGTAAAAGGAAGTTTGTAAAGTGATCTTTATTTTAGCATTTTTGACAACATCAAGAGATTTGGAGAAAATGTCCATTAGGAAGAGAACAAATTGTAAAAGTATGGTACATCTTTATAGGGAATACTAATAATCACGAGTTAAGAAAATTGAGGCAGATATTTTATGTACAAACATGGAAATACATCCAAGTTACATCATTCAGTAAAAAAAGAGAAAAATAAAATGATACACATTATAATAATGCTATAAATATGATTTCTGATTAAAATGCATTTTCATGTTCACATATCAGATGATATGACGTGAAGGGACAGGAGACAGGTATAGATAAAGTATATGTTCTTGTGATATGTGTGAAGATAGAAAAAACAATCAAGAAAAAGGACAGCAAGTTGTTTAAGGAGTGCACTTTTTTAAAAGGCAGGGAAGTCTCAATAAGGCTGTAAAATTTGAGCAAACACCTGAAGGAGGTGAAGGAATGAGCAGAAGAGATGTTTGAGGTAAAAGTGTTCAAGGCACAAAAAGAAGGATTCAGTCTTCTTATAACTCTAACTTGTCACTGATTCAATTCAGTAGATATATTAGCAATACCCTTTTCCTCTAAGTATGAGATATTGACATACTTGGAAACCATATTTGCTACAAATTTAAGTTAGAAAATTTGGTAGTATTTCTGAAGATGCTCAGATCCCAGGTACTGATTAAATTTCAGGAGATCTCAAGTACTAATGCACAGATACAAATGGCCAATCTTTGGACTGCTTACAAAACTTATATTTTCAAAAATCCCATGAGTTATTTATAAATAGATTCAATAAAGCAAGTAATCTAGGTCTTGGAATTAAATAACCAGATAACCAAGTCCTCCAATATAAGCATACTGTAGATTATCTGTACAACCACCTTGTCCTACAATATAGAGTTACTTAAGCAGAGACATAGTCACAATTATTTTTCTATCATGGTCAACTTTCTGTGGTCCTTTGTTGTAGGAAGAAAATCTTCACTAGAATATATCATGCACTAAGCTATTTTGAATCAGTTATTCAGTTTCAAATAGGTAGTTTCCAGGTAAAGAGATGAGCTCTTACCTAAAAGTTGTCCATATTGTAAGCAATTTACCTCTGGCTACCTTCTTCTTCTTTCTTCTTCTCCTTCTTTCTCTTTCTTCTTCTTCCTTTTTTTGTTTTTCAAGAATTCCATAACTTTTCTTGAATTAGAAACATGTATCTTTAGCTCAGAGAATTCAAAAACAAAAACTCAGTTCTGTATCAGAAGTCTGTGTCAGTCCTAGAAATGACACGCTGTGCTAATAACAACTTATGAATGAAGCAATTCTCAAAGTTTATTAGGCTCTTGGATTCTTTTAATTGAGTTACTTTACTGATTATGGCATTAAATGAAATTTCTGGGTACTTTGAAATGTAAAAGACTATCAAGCCCCTTCTGAATCCCAGTGATGATTCTCCATCACCAGGATTAAAGGGTAGACCTTGCTACGTCACATGCACTTATAAGTTCTCTTACAGCACTATTTTGCTATCTGGGGGAAGTCAGTGTTGGCCCAGGTAGAAGCCACAGTGCCCTGGGATTTTTACATACATTCCCTGGGTCCTAGAGTTTCCCATAGTATTTCTTTAATTCTAAAATGGTAAACATAAGCATATTGTAACTCATCTGTACAAACAGCTCATTGTCCAGTATTGCCCACAATTTTATTGTATTTGTTTGCATTTATGGTCTCTTTGGCAACTGTAATGACTTTAATTACCATGGGTTGATGAGAGAATAATACACAGTAGTATGGAAGAGCTCAATGTTAAACAACCCATTATTAAAATCAAATTACAAAAACTTGCAATTAAAGAAATTATATATAAGCAAAAGTTCTGGGTGTGATGGTACACACCTGTACTCTTAGGGAATCAGGAGAGTGAAGCAGGAGGATCACAAGTTAAGGCCAGCTTCAGCAACTTAGGGAGGCCCCAAGCAACTTAGTGTGATCCTGTCTCAAAATTAAAAAAAAAAAAATCAAAAAGGGCTGTGGATGTAGCTCAGTGGTTAAGTACCCCTGGGTTCAGTCACCAGTACCAAAAAAAAATTTTTTTTAAAGTAACAAACAGTAAAAACTCATCACTTTCTGATTATTTTACCATTATCTATCCTCTTGAGCTTATTTACATCCACTGTACCTGTATGGTATACTGCTGCTCATTTTTTCCTGTTCTTCATTCAGTATAGTGTTGAGAGCTTGAAATCAGTAAGCACTACAAAGATTTTATTTATTATTTTCTTGGTTGTCTAGATCTAGAAAGTGGAACAAAATACCAGTAATGGAGATGGAATTCAAAGCATGTCTTATCTTACAAAAACCCCACATGTAAATGTTTTACAAAATCAAAAAATATTCTTCAAGTATTCTAAGACTGTTTTCTGATTCAGTGAAGAAATTTCTCACATCATGGAAAAAATATTGAAGTTCTGACATATTAGCATTCTGCTTTCATGCTACATTAATGTACATTAAAATATCATCCAATGGGGCAGAAGTGGTAGCTCAGCAGTTACAGTGCTTGTCCAGCATGCTCAACTATATGGGTTAAAATCCCAGCACCCACGTACACGTAAGTGTCAGGGCAACAAAAGTCATGTGAAAAACTCAATAAAAATAGATTCTCTCTCTCGCCATCACTATCCTTCTCTCTTTAAAAAAAATCATTCAACATTCACATCATAACTATACTTGTTCAGCAATTATAACCATAGCTGGTACAAGATACCAGAATTTCCCCTAAATTAGTAAAGTTTCATAAATAACAATATGAAATTTACAATAAATAATGTGTCCTATACATCCTTTATATCATTGTGCTTTCTAATAACAAAGTTTTTAGGTATGTGTTTCAGGGAGATGGTAGTGAAATATTTGCCAGCACATCACTGAGTATATTTACATAAAAATAATGCACTGGTGTAAATCAAGGGTCAAAGTATGCCATGTGCATATAGATTTTGCTATCATCATTTAAGAGAAAAAAATTAATGAAGAATTGAGTCAACATATGAATTTACTAGAAATGCCAAAGTCAAATATTTTTTAACCAACAATCATACCCTATTTAGGTTGAAAGTAGAATTTTTTTTGTTGTTGTTGTTAAACATGGTCTTACAATTAGGAGGGATTCATCATCAAACAATCAAGAACAAAAGTATAATGACAGAACAAGCCAAGGCTGGTGTCATTGCATGGTCCCCCTCTTGAGTTCCCCATGTTTCCATGTTTCTCCATACTTAAACCCCAAGTTAATTGGACTCCTCATGGAAATCGGAGGTTCCCCTCTGCTTAGACTCCCCTGTACTACCTCTCTATGGTCTCTTTGATATCCTTCCTTTTCCCTTCCCTCCTCCCTGCCCCCCTCTCTATGTCCCCCAGCATCCTAGGCAAGGTTCCCCATGATCATGTAAAAATTCATAAATGTTGAGGTAATGTTAAGTTAGCCATCTATCATACTGTTTTCGCTTGTATTCTAGCTTCCACAAATGAGAGAAAACATTCAGCCCTTGAGTCTCTGAGATTGGAATACTTCACTTAGCGTAATTTTTTTTCATCTCCATCCATTTTGCTGCAAATGCCGTAATATCATTTTCTCTAATGGCCAAGTAGTATTCCATTGTATATGTGTACCAAAGTTTTTGAATCCACTCATCAAGTGAGGGGCATCTGGGTTCGTTCCATAATTTAGCTATAGTAAATCAAACTGCTATAAACATTGAAGAAGCTGTATCTCAAGAATATGCCAATACTATTTCTTTTGGGAAGACACCCAGGAGTGGGATAGCTGGGTCAAAAGGTGGTTCCAGCCTTCATTTTTTGAGGAGTTTCCACACTGCTTTCCAGAGTGACTGTACCAGTTTGCAGTCCCACCATGTGACAGTGTTCCTCTTTTCCCACATCCCCTGCAGCATCTGTCATTGTTCGTATTCTTCATTTTTGCCACTCTGACCGGAATGAGGTGAAATCTCAGTGAAGTTTTGATTTGTAGTTATCTTATTTCTAGTGACGTAGAGCATTTTCTCATGTTTATGGTCTTTTTGGACTTCCTTCATTGAGAAGTTTCTTTTTAGTTCCATAGCCTATTTATTAATTGGATTATTTGTGATTTTTGGTGTTTAGTTTTTTGAGTTCTTTGTATATTCTGGATATTAGCCCTCTGTCCGAGGTGTAGCAGGTGAAATTTTTTCCCATTTTGTAGGTTCTCCCTTGAGACTCTTGATTAAATCTTTAGCTGTGCAGAAGTTTTTTAGTTTAATTGCATCCCATGCATTTATTCTTGACTTTACTGCTTGTACCACGGGAGTCTTGTTAAGGAAGGCAGTGCCGATCCCTATGTCATGTAATGTTGATCCTACTTCTTTTTCAAACAATTGTAAAGCTGCTGGTTTAAAATTCAGATCTTGGAATCATTTTGATTTAATTTTTGTGCAGGGTGAAAGGTACGGATCCAATTTCAGTTGTCTACAAATGGTTGTCCAATTTGTCCAACACCATTTGTTGAACAGGCTGTCATTCTTCCACACTATGCTTTTGCCCCCTTTATCAAATAGCAGATAGTTAAAGGTAAAAGGGTCCATCTCACAATCTCCTATTCTATTCCATTGGTCTTTGATTCTGTTTTGATACCAATACCATGCTGTTTTTGTTACTATAGCCCTATAGTATAATTTCAGGTCAGGAACTGAGATACCATCTGTTTCCTCCTTCTTGCTGAGTAATGTTTTGGCTATTCGGGGTCTTCTGTTATTCCATATGAATTTAAGTTTTGCTTTTTCTATATCCATGAAGAATGACATTGCTATCTTGATGGGAATTGCATTAAATCTGTATAGGGTCTTGGGTAAAAATGCCATTTTGATGATATTGACTCTCAAAAGTAGAAATTTAATTTTAGTAAAACAATATCAGGTGCTTCAGTGGTGGCTTAGCGGTTATGGTGCTTGCCCGGCATGTGCCAGTATGCGAGTTCAAACCCCAGCGCCATGTACACAATGAAGTCTTGGACCTAGGAAAGCCACATGAAAAACTAAATAAAACTGATTCTCTCTCTCACACTCTCTCTTTCTCTGCTCCTGTCTTTTAAAAAAGTTTCAGACAAGACCTTAAATTAATATTATTAAATGTTAGCTTGTTTTATTGGATTGTTTTATGTATTTACTGTGAAATTTTCTATAAAATTTAAAGTATTATAAAAGCCATAAACATCTATTCATCTCCCAATGAATAACTGATATTGTTAATATATGCTAGGCACTGATATGGCTACTAAAATTTTTCAGTGAACAAAAACAGAAGAGTTTATTTACACTTTTTCATATATTAGTATTATTATAATAAAAAATAGTTAAACATTGGATATCAGTATTTTGTAGATTTTTATAAAGCCTATACATTTTTCAAATTTGAAAAATGATCATATTTAAGACTTTTTGAGAAGTAGGACAAATTGTTCACAGCCCATTGACTATTGAGAGGACCAAATAGTGACAAAAAAATAAAGTTCAATCAACAGTGGTGACTACAAGTAAGAACTGGCTTTTATTAATATTTTCCCTTACAATGTGTATGTTTCTTCGCAGATTATTATCTTAGTTCATTTACACTGCTGTAATGAAATAACATAGACTGGTAATCTATAATGAATAGATATTTATTTCCCATAGTACTTGAGCACAGGAAGTTCAAAATCAAGTTGCCAGCTGTTGGGCTCTGTGCAAAAGGAAAATCGCCATACTGGACGCCATAATACTTCTCTTTCCTTCCCCTTCACATTTTGCGCGCTCTGAGCAAGGAGGGCTATGCACCTGTGCAGAAGTGCTACTTTCTCTTTCTCTGTCTCTCTGCACCTTCCCAGTCGGTGATAGATGACATCACCAACAAAATAGTCCCTCGTTGGCTGGAATAAGCTAGTCTGCCACTTCACTATTGGTCCTTTAGCAGCCTGCTCTCACTATATCTACCGATGTGCTGGAGAAATAAAGAGAGAGAAGTTTCAAGCTGCCATCCACGTGTGAGTCTGAATTTCTTCCCCCAGCCGCCAGCGTTCATCCCTTCGCCCCCGCCTCCCCTGTTCGTCCTGTCCGGCCCCGTCTCCGCAGAGTGGCCCAGCTGACTTGGGTCGTTCCTCCTACTGTCTGCTCCGAAGCGCTCCAGGGAGCAGCAGCAGGTGGTGCCCCGTGTGAGGAATCGCTCACCCTTTCGCCGACAGGACCCCGCCCGACAAGAAGATATGAGTAAGCCCGCTTTTCCTCTTTTTAATCTCTCCCTGTTCAGATAAAGGTACTCAGTGCCCACACGTGTTAGGGCCCAACCTCCCTTGCTTTTAATTTCCCCTTATTCGGCTTCAAAAAGCCCCACCCTAGCCTTAGGGCTCGATGCTCCCTCCTTTTTAATTCAAGTAATTAAATCCAATGCCCTGGCCTTAGGGCCTTATTTTTGTTTACCCCAATGTTTAAATATCTCTTTTCTCTCTTCCCCCTGTTCTCCGAGCCAGTGAATGAGGAGTCCTCTAGCTCATTTGAACCCCTCTTCGCTCTCCTCCCCCTGTCCTCTGTACCAGCCAAGGGGGAACCCTCTAGCTTACTTCAACACTTCTGGAGCTATCTCTTTACTGTAGGATGCCTTATTTCTCTAGCCCTTTTATGGCACTCCTTGCATTCCCCTTTAAGCCTTCTATATCATCTCGCCTCCGCTTTGGGCCAATTAGTTAGCAAGAAAGACCCCGCCTTAAATTCCCTACGGGTCCTCCTTAAGAGCAAAGGATTAGAATTATCTGATAGTCAAATTAAAGCCACTTGGGCCACGTTTATTAAGGTGGCCCCCTGGCTACCTAAAAGTGACTTATTTAATTGGGATACTTGGGACCAAATTGAACAACTTCTTAAAGAAGCTCAAATCCAATCCAGGGGTCTCCCTTCCTTTGGAGCGTTTCTGACAATCTCTGCTCTTAAAAGCTGCTTTCCCCTGCAGCCTGGCTACATACAAAAAGAGCAACTCCCAAACCAAGAAAAAATGCTATCCCTATGGAAAAAGAAAGGCCTGCTCCTCATGCTCCAACCCCCCACCTCAATCCTTTTGAATCGGCCTCCTGGCCTGCTAGTGGGAGGCCCCCTTCCCTTCCGCCCCCGCTGCCGCATACCACATCCTCCACTAATCCATTTAGACCTGTCTCAGCTCCACCCCCCTCCTTTAAATCAGGGCCTCCCTCAGCTCCACCTTGCCCTGCCTCAGCTCCACCCTCCTCTTTTGAATCAGGACCCCCCTCAGCTCCGCCTTGCCCTGAACCTTGACAATTGTTTCCGGTCAATGTTGACCCTGGGGGCAGCCGGCAGGCCACATGGTATCCATGGGGGCCCGAGGACCTTAAAGAATTAAAAAAGGCCGATCTCGAGGATGGGCCCAATGCCCCATGGACAGAAACTATCCTGCAGGGACTAGCCCACCACCCATGCATGGCAGCGGATTGGCGGGCATTGGCCTGTGCAGTCCTTCCAAGTTCAGTGTATATAAAGTGGAGTGCTTTGTACAGAGAAGGGTGCCAACAACAGGCAGAGTGTAATCAAAGTGCTAATCCCATAATTTCTATTACTGTCAGAATGCTTACAGGCACCTCTGATCAATATTCATCAGGCATCCAGCAAGCGGCCATTCCGCCTCCTTATCAAGATCAAATTCGGGCTTTAGGCCTGGCCGCATGGTGAAAGCTGGAGGAGGGAACTTCCAAGTCTCCGATAGCCGTGATCCACCAAAAACCTGGAGAAAGCCTCCCAGAGTTTATTACTAGAGTTGAAGGGAGCATTAAACGCAAGTTTCCTCCCAGCGACCTTCGTGATCATTTCGTTAAGATGATGGTATGGGAGGGAATGAGTCAGGAGCATAGGATTACTTGTTCTGGTCTTAAGGACCGGTCTATGGAGAGATGGATAATAGCCACAAAAGACATCGGGACCCATTCTCATCAGGCCCAGGCATTAGCCTCGGCCCTGCAAACTTCTCATAGGGAGGATGTAACTACTTTAGTGTGTGCGCTCCAGCAGGCTTATCCCAGAAAAAATGCCACCTGTTTCTGGTGTGGGCAGAAAGGTCACTTCAAGACAGAATGCCCCCAGTGGGCAGCGGAGGGATTAAACCCAATCGGGGCCTCCAATGCCCTAATGCCCACCATCTACTCCCTAATGCCCCATGCACACCCTGCCCGTGATGCAGAAAGGGCTATCATTGGGCCAAAGATTGCCAATCTAAAGCAGATGCACAGGGTCAACCTTTAAACTCCCTAAGGGGCTTACCCCAATCCCCTTAAAAAACAGGGGCCCCCCAGCCGAGACTTACTGGACCGTCCCCCTCATACAAGGCATCTGACCCAAAATGATCCTCACAACTAGGGGCAAATCCTTTAAATGCTTCATAGATACTGGGGCTGACAAGACAATTCTAAGAAAGGAGGAGATTCCCCCACAATGGAGGCTAGTTCCCGGACCCCCCCTACCGGGGGTGGGAGGACAAACCAACTCTCAGCAAACTGCTGACTGGGTCTCCCGGGTGGATCCGGACGGTAACTCAGGTAAAGTGCACCCCCTGGTGGCATCAGGGCTCACAGCTAACCTCCTGGGCCAAGACATATTAGGAGAAACTCAGGCCTACATTACCGCTAAACATAAGGCCTTTCATGGGGGTTCATTAGATGAAAGAAAATACCAACAACAATTCAGGGAAGGCCAATATCACCAAAACTACCAGGGCAACCCCAACTTTAAAATCATAAAAGAGGATTTACCCCAACTTAACCCCCAGCCGCACCCCCAATCCTAAGGGCAGCTCCTACCCCTGGGACACCCAAAATCAATTGGCTCTCAGGGCCCCCCATTTGAGTGGAGCAGTGGCCTTTACCCTCTACAAAGCTAACACAACTACATAACCTTGTAAAACAGCAAATAGAATTAGGACACCTCCAACAATCCATTAGTCCCTGGAACTCACCTGTATTCCTAGCTAAAAAGCCCAATGGAAAATGGAGGTTCCTTCAGGATTTGAGGCTAATTAGAAAGAATGATTCCCTTTGGGACCCCTCAACAAGGCCTCCCATGGATTCCAGCCATTCCTAATGATCATCACCTGATTATCATTGATATTAAGAACTGCTTTTTTTCTATCCCCCTCCACCCTGAAGATAGAGAAAGGTTTGCTTTCTCCCTTCCCTCACTTAACTTTAAGGGACCTGACCAAAGGTTTGAATGAACTGTCCTTCCTCAGGGAATGGCTAATAGTCCCTCTATCTGTCAACACTTTTTGTCCAATATACTTGCCCCTTTAGACACTTGTCCCAACTTACTTGTATATACTTATATGGATGATATCATTCTAGGGTCCCCCTGTCCAGAGACCCTTCAACAAGCTTTTGATAACTGTCTGCACCTCCTTGCCCAACATAATTTCCAAGTGGCTCCCGAAAAAAATCCAAAATATCCCCCCCTTTAAAATTCTTGGGTCAATTCTCACCATAGATTCTGTTTCTCCTCTAAATCCTCAATTACGTATTAGGGATACTTATATCCTCACCCAACTTCAACAACTACTTGGGGAGATTAATTGGATGAGACCCTGGCTCCCCATCTCTACAGCTGAACTTACACCCTTCTTTGACCTTTTAAAAGACCTTAACCTACAATCCTCTGTCCAGCTATCCCCCTCTCACTGGGAGGTGCTTTCTAAGGTCCAACAAGCCATTAATTCCCCCTCCCTAAAGAGATTTGAC
>PVKS010053183.1:0-10491 GCA_004027875.1 Aplodontia rufa
AGAGAGAATCAATTTTTATTGAGTTTTTCACATGGCTTTCGTTTTCCGACACTTAGTTGTGTACGTGGGTGCTTGAGTTTGAACCCGTGTACTCACACATGCCGGGCAAGTGCTGTAACTGCCCAACCACTGCTCCAGCCCCCAATTTCATCCATTTTTTAAATCTGGTTTTTGTTTTTCTGACATCTAGTTGTGTATTTAGTGCTAGGGTTTGAACCCAGGTCCTGGTGCATGCCAGGCAAGCACCATAACTGCTGAAACACTGCTCTAGCCCTACTTTTTCTTTTCATTTTTAAAAAATTGAGACAAAATTCAAATAACATCATTTAAAAATGTGTAATTTAGTAATATTTAGTACATTTCACAGCCTTGCGCATCATCATTTTTTTTTAAAGAGAGAAAGGACAGTGAGAGAGAGAATCAATTTTTAGTTGAGTTTTTCACATGGCTTTCATTGCTCTGACACTTAACTGTGTATGTGACTGCTGGGGTTTGAACCTGTGTACTTGCACATGCCGGGCAAGCGCTGCAACTGCCAAGCCAATACTTCTGCCCCTTGTGCATCTTTTTTAAAGGAAAATTTTATTTTCAGGAAAATAGGAAACAAAAGTATGGCAAAACAGACTAATGACATGGCTGTTCTCCCAGAAAAAATATTTCTTTTGGCGGAACGGTATAAGACATGCTGCCTTTCAGTGGGGCCACTGTATTCCCACTGAAATGCTAGTGTCAGGTTAGCAGCAGGATAACCTGGACAATTGTAGTCTCATCTTCTACCAGCCTCCTCAGTCTTTCCTCATGGCAAAAAAATGGATGAATTTTTATCTTACACTTCCTCCTCTTCTAGGGATGCTCAGCATCTTCAGGAAATATCTCTATTGGACCTCTATAATGCAAGCTTTGGGGATTTGACAGAATCACTCTGGGAACAACATACTAGTTGTTTTAAGGGCTGAGGCCATCCTTTGGATGTTGCAGTCTGCATACCAGGCCTACTCTTTCTCCCTGAAAGAGGAGAGATCTTTAGATGTTTTTGTCATTGGTAATTTCCAGGAATTAGATAACACTGAACAGTAGTTGTTAGAGATTTAAAGTATTAGGGTTTTTTTTTTTTGGGGGGGGAGGTGAGGGGGAAGGGTTTTGCTGTGCTATTCAAGATCCTTTCAAATAACCATCCTCTTGTCTTAGCTGAGTAGTTGGGATTATAAGTGTGTCTCACTGTGCCCAACTAAAGATATTTTTTAAATTTGCCATATCCTTCCTCACATACATACAATAGTCTCAAGAATGAAATGCCACCGCCCTTCACCTTAAAAGGTGGGGTGGTGGGGAGAAGAGAGGAGGCTCTATGAGGAAGGAAGAGTGTTCAAAGAACTGACAGTTTCAACATCCGTCTTGATTAGGATGTGAATAGAATGGAATATGAATAAGAAAACTGAAAAAAATAAAAGAACTTTATTAGTATCTCAGTGAATTTTTTTTTGTTTAAACAAGATGGTGAAAAGCAATGTTGATAACTGTAGAACCTAGTAAGAATAATGTTAGCAATTTTACAAGTTTAAAAATTTTGAACCTGTCACAACCTCTTTGAAATTACCCTCACCTGTCCTGTTGATATCTGCTCATCTCCCACTAGGAAGGTGTATACATTTAGGACTACAGGGTACAGCGAATTTCAGTTTCTAGAATGGCCATGTTTTCCTAAGAAATTTCCAAAGGTGATTTAACTCTTGATTTTAGCCTTACTGTACTGCACAATGTGATACAGATTCTGTAAATGACAGTTTGGAGAAGTGCATCTAACATTTATTTATTTAAAAGAGAAAGTGAGAGAAAGAGAGACTCAATTTTATTTATTTTTTTATCTGGTCTTTGTTTCTCTGACTTATAGTTGTGTATGTGGTGCTGGGGTTTAAACCCAGGTCCTTGCACGTACCAGGGACGCGTCCCAACCCCTGAACCACCACTCCAGCCTCTGCATCTAACTTTTTTTTTTTTTAAGAGAGAAGGACAGAGAGAGAGATCAATTTTTATTGAGTTTTTCACATGACTTCTGTTGCTCTGACACTTGGTTGTGTACATGGGTGCTGGGTTTGAACCGTGTATTTGGCATGCCAAGCAAGCGATGTAACCATCAAGCCATCACTCCAGCCCTACGTCTAACTTTTTTTTTTTTTTTTTAAAGAAAGGGGACAATAAGAGAGAGAGAGAGAGAATCAATTTTTATTTAGTTTTTCACATGGCTTTCGTTGGTCTGAGACTTCATTGTGTACGTGGTGCTGGGGTTTGAACTCTCGTACTTGTGAATGCAAGGCAAGCGCATTCTGAGCCACTGCTCCAGCCCTGTATCTAACTTTTAAATGGGAAAAGTTTCATTGAGAAAGTAACACCGAACTAGGAGCAGAAGTTTACTAATTGAATAAGAATGGACATGATATTTTAAATTAAAGGATTTGTAAAGGTATAAAAGGGTGGGAGTATGACAGCATGTAGTCTATCATGGCTAAACTAAAAGAAAGGTAGTAACTAGAAGTTAAGGAGTAAGCAGAGGTCAAATGTAATTTTGATATTATAAGTTAAGGAATTTGGATTTTTATCCATACATAAAGAGCCACTGAAGGATTTTATGCAGGGAATTGCAATGATCAGTCAGGCATGTTAAGATTGTTTTGTTAGCAGTTGGAGGTTGGCTCTCAGGTAGACCAGGTAGGAGTCTACTGGAACAGTCTGGACAAGAGATGATGAGTACCTAAACCAACACATGGTTTAGAGTGAGAGGAAGTTAACATCGCAAGTGATTACTTTGAGTGGGTTCGGGACAGCCGGAGGCAACAAGAATCATTCAGTAGTTGATTCAGTAGTTGTATGGTGGTGGTCTTTACTGGCACAGAACATGCAGGAGTAGATAAGTCATAACCCCCCCCCCCCATATTTCTTTTTTTTTAAGAGGGAGAGAATCAATTTTACTTATTTTACACTTAGTTGTGTATGTGAAGCTGGGGTTCGAACCTGGGTCCTTGTGCATGCTATGCAAGCTCTCCAACCCCAGAGTCACCACTTAGTCCTTGTGTTGTCTTATACAGTCATTCTGTATGGATAGTCTAAAAAAATGCAGTTTTATTTCAATTTAACTGAGAAAAAGTATTTTCTGATTGACATTTTACCTAACATTGTACAGTTTAATCTACAAAAATATTGATACAGTTTTATGCTAAACTTAATAATATCAGCCAGTGTACATTCTGTTGTCATGTATATTTTAAAAAGCAGTGTGGGAGGAGGGAGGAAGAGGGCACAAATGAGAGACAGAATTAGAATAAAAACTCCATGCTTTTATAATTAAGTCATTGTATAATCTTATGTCATGAACATCAAAAAAGAACCGATTAAATTAAAAAAGAAGAAGAAGAAGAAGGGTTCAACTCTGGTCCCATGTAGCTCAGCATTTCCTCAAGAGTTAGTATTCAGGGGGTTGGGGATTTAGCTCAGTGGCAGAGCGCTTGCCTAGCATGCGCACGGCCATGAGTTCGGTCCTCAGCCCTCAAAAAAAAAAAAAAAGAGTTAGTATTCAGGGCTGGAGTGGTGGCCCAGCACACCTTGCCTTGCATGCACAAGGATGCAGAGCAGAGTACGCACCCCAGCACCACATAGCAATGAAGTGTCAGAACAATGAAAACCAGATGAAAAACGAAATAAAATTGAAATTCTCTTTCTTTCTCTCTTTCTTTAAAAAGAAAAAGAAAAAAGTTCGTATTCAAAAGCTATCTGTAGAATGACTGTGCAAAAGAAACTCATTGGACAATACAAAATAAATAATTTAGAACAGGAAAAAAATTACAAGCATCTGCATTTCCTGTAGAATACACAGTGAATTTTTTTTTTTTTAAGAGAGTGTGAAAGTGAAGAATCAACTTTATTTAGTTTTTTCATCTGGTTTTCATTGTTCAGACACTTGGTTATACATGTGGTACTGGAGTTTGAACCTGGATTCTTGCACATGCCAGGCAAGCACAATACCACTGAGCCACCATTCCAAGCACCCAGTGAATTCTTTAAAAAAAAAAAAAAAATTTTTTTTTTAGTTGTAGATGAACAGAATACATTTAATTTTTTATTTATATGAGGTCCTAAGAATTGAACCCAGTGCCTCACATTTGGTAAACAAGCACTCTGCCACTGAGCTACACCCCCAGCCCATACACAGTGAATTCTAAAACTTTATTGGTTTGTTTAGTTTTTTTGCGGGGAGGGGGATAAGTGGGGATTTAACCCAGGGGCATTATACAGCTGAGCTTTATCCCTAGTGGTTTTTATATTTTCATTTTGAGATAGTCTCCCTAAGTTGCTTAGGGCCTCACTATGTTGCCTCAGCCTCCCAAGTCATTGGGACTTCAGGCATACTTCACCAAGCCTAGCTAAAGCTTTACTTCTGAATTTATTATGTATAACGTTGATATAACCTTTCCTCTTGTTTTTGATACTTATTTTGTTCTGCAAATTTTACACTGTAGCTTAATGTGAGAGCCACTTAGCTTCATGTGGCTGTTGAGCACTTAGAACTTGGCTAGTCTAAAATAAGATGTGGAGTAGGTATAAACTACTGGATTTCAAAAGCTAAATAGTGCATTAAAAGTTTTGCAGATTGATTACATTTTCAAGTAATATATTTTTGTTATATTGCATTAAGTATATCATTAAAATTAATTTTTCTGTTTCTTTTAACTATTTAAAAAATGTTCACACTATATTTCTATTTTTTCTTTGTTGACTAAATTTATTTTAGCACAATTATCTACTAACTTTTATGGTAGCTTTATTTTAAACAAGGACAGAAAGAGAATAATCAATCTTTTTTTTTTAATTTAGTTTTTCATGAGGCTTTCATTGCGCTGACACTTTATTGTGTATGTGGTGCTGGGGTTCGAACTCATGACCTCGTGCATGCCAGACAAGGCCTGTAACCGCTGAGCCACTGCTCCAGCTCTTATGGTAGCTTCTTGATCAGCAAGTGTTTTATTTTAATTCATTGTAAGTGTCTGGAAACCAAAATAATGCACAGTTGTGCTCCATATTTTGAAACAAAGTTTAAAAGTTCTTCAGGACCTTATAATTGATTCTGTTAGTAAGAGCCTTAATACAGAATATCTGCCTGAGATTGTTGTTTTTGATACTGGGCATTGAACCCAGGTGTGCACTGAGCCACATGCCCAACCCTTTTTATTTTTATTTTGAGAAGGGGTCTTGCTAAGTTGCTTAGGGTCTAAGTTTCTGAGGCTGGCTTTGAACTTGGAATCTGTCTGTCTTATCCTCTCAAGCCTCTGGGATGACAGGCGTGTGCCACCATGCCTGGTGAGGTTGGGGTTTTTTTATTGGTCCATTGTAATTATACATAATAGTGTAGGATTCATTATGCTATATTTGTACACATGTACATAACATAATTTTACCAATCTCATTCTTCAGTACTTTACTTTCCCTCCCTTCCATATTGGGTTTTACAGATAATGTCATAATTTCTTTTTGAAATCCATAATTTATATAATGCTTATTCTCTCTTCTGCAAATAAATTATTTCTACAGTAAGTTCCCAAACTGGTATATTGACAAGAATAGACTAGAGAAAAAAAAAGTTTGAAAAATTTTTTAGTCTTTTCACAAATTTTGTAAACACTATTCAAAGGTATTTTTGCCATGTTTATTTGATAGAGGCCAAGAAATGCCTGCATTGGTAACAAACATATCTAGCAGATAGGGATGGCTGCTATAGCAAAAAGTCTATGCTGTTGGATACAAGATTTTTCTTTGGGGTGTTGAAAATATTCTAAAATCCAATAGTGATGATTTGCACAACTCAGTGAATATACTAAAAAATTACTTAATTGTATATTTTAAAGGGGTAGATGTTAGGGTATCTCAATAAAGCTGTTATAAGAAACTGTTTACACATGCACATCTGCAATTTCTGACTTACTAGTCATTTAATGAAAATTATGTGAACAGATGCACAAAAAGCAACTGCATGTGTTTGAGAATTACTGTGATTACACAAAAGTGTTCTGTCCTTTTTTTACTTCTATACTAGCCCCACTGATCTGGTCATGTTTTGGGAAGTGTAGTGGCCTTCTTTCCTAAGTAGTTGTGAAGTTATTAGACATATATGTGAATTGTATATGTACATGGGTTTGAAAGATTGAATGTTCTCATCCAAGTTCTAGCATAAAATAAATGCAATACATTGGAAAATGTGTACTTGACTAAATTCCTCCATTGAGTAGGAAGGAAAAATCACTTAAAATTTGATCATTTGATGTTGGGGAATTTGTTCTTTGACAGAGTTTTTAAATATCTCCTCTGGAACTTGTTAGACATGTCTTCTGTTTCTGGTATCTCAGATTCATCCTGTAGAAAATTGTACTAACTCACAAGACTATCCAAAAAAAAGTCATGCAGTGTTTTCAACTTCAGAGAGTAGCTAAGCATGCAAATTTCTTTTTCATTTGCTACCATTTGAAGCTAGTAACATTTTCTGGATAGTCACCAAGTACCCAGAAAGAAAGAAATACAGTGAATTTAATGCATCTCTTTTCTCCCAGTATCCCCTTTCCAAATCATTTCCATAGGAGAAGTGCCAAAGAGCAGAAAAGAAGGTGGCCTAAAATTTTAGTCATGAGCAAAACTCTTTGTGTGGATTTTTACATAGCTACTGCATTTGTCTTAATCATTTTCCTGAACAGCCTTGTTACCATATCCTTGCTCTGGGGGTACTTTCAGCAACCTTTCTGACACAGGTTTAATGCTGATTAGTCCCCAGACAATTCTAGGACAGGGCTCCCTGCCAGGATAAAGAAAGAACAAAATTGGTTTGCACACAGAACAGCTGCAATTGTTGCAGCTAGAGTCTGTCAAATGAGGACCATTTTCTTGTTTACCAAGATGAGGTTAAATTAGCACAGCATGAAGCAAAAAGAATGTTAAAAAAAATAGAAAAGTAGCTACACTAGTCAAGTATTATACAATTGAGTGTGAAATTCAGGTGATTTTAATCAGTTTTTAGAAAAGGTAATATATGGTACTAAGAGCTTGATTAAAGGTCTCTTGAAAGATTTGTTGGCTCATAATCCTAGTTAAAACTGATATATTTGATTTTTTTTAAGAGAGAAGGATAATCAATCAATTTTATTTAGTTTTTCTTTTGGCTTTCATTGCTACAACACTTCCTTGTGTACATGGTGCTGGGGTTCGAACCTGCATCCTCTTGCATGCCAGGCAAGTGCCATAACTATGGAGCCACCACTCCAGCCCTTGAAGGGTTCTTAGAAGCTTATAAATGGGGCTAGAGCAGTGGCTCGATGATTATGGCACTTGCCCGGCATGCGCAAGTGCATGGGTTCAAACCCCAGCACCCATGTACAGAACTAAGTGTCAGAGTAAGAACAGCCATTTGAAAAACTCAATAAAAATTGATTCTCTGTCTCTCTCTCACCGTCCTTTTATCTTTTTTTTAAGAGAGACAGACAGTGATAGAGAGAGAGAATTAATTTTATTTAGTTTTTCATGTGGCTTTCATTTTTCCGAGATTTCATCATGTATGTGGTGCTGGGGTTTGAACTCGCGTACTTGCGCATGCTGGGAAAGCACCATAACTGCTGAGCCACCACTCCAGCCCCCTTCTATCTTAAAAAACAAAAACAAAAACAAAAAAAACCCAAAAACTCATAAATTACACTTAAGAAATGTCACTCGGCCTATAAATTGAGTGTGTGCTCATGCTTAGCCATGGACCTGGCAAAAGGGTGTAGCAGTGGACGTTTGAGAGAGGAGGGCACCATCTTTGAGTTTTTGGCAAAATTCAAGCCACAGCTGTCTTTAACCTTAGGCAAAGGATAGAACTGAGCGTCTATGTCTTCTTAATGTAAAATGGGAGGGGTGTGTGTGGCAGCATAATCTCATAAAGATCTTCAAGCCTAACATTTTATGCATTATAATGATGAAGCTATATTGAAGTGTGTGAATGGGAGTAACATCAGATTTGTATTTAGAAAGATTTCTTAGCTCCATTATGGAGTAGGGGTTAGGGAGCAAGGCTGAAGATAGGTAGAACAATGAAGACATTGAATGATTGACTGTACTGGGGATTGAACCCCCCCAAGGTACTCTACTACTGAGCTATACCCCCAAACCTTTTTTATTTTGAGAATACAAAGTTGCCTGGGCTGCCCTCAAACTTGCCATCCTCCTGATTCAGATTTCTGAGATGCTGGAATTTCAGGCATGTGCCACCATGCCCAGCTCAATAATGACATTTATAATAATAAAGAAGAGAGGTGACATTGAATTAGATTAGTGCAGTGGCAGTACAATGGAGAGAGTTGGATAAATTTTTTAAAAATTGGAGGTTAAATAAGATGAAGTGGTTAGTGATTAGATGTGGGGAGCTGAAATAAGAATTATATTAGTAACTACAGAGTTCTTTAAACTACTGATCAGTACTTAATAGATTTGTGTAAATGAGGTTTTTTTTTAATAACAAGTAGATAAATTCCTTAATAACTGCCCTTTGTCAGAGGCAAGAGCACTTGGGTAAGGGCAGCTGAACTTTCTTTCTTTCTTCTTTTTTTATTTTTTTTTTTAAGAAGGAGAGAGTGAGAGAGAAAAGAGAATCAATTTTATTTATATTTTCATCTGGCTTTGTTTCTCTGGCACTTAATTGTGTATGTGGAACTGAGGTTTGAAACCAGGTCCCTGCAAATTCCAGGCGAGCACTCCAGCCCTGCAGCTAAACTTGTTACCAAGATTCACCTCCACATGGGGATCTCACCTATCTGCTGCTACCATCAGGTTGGATTTGAGAAATACAGCTCCTTCTTTTCTACACTGGCCTCTCAATTCTTAAAACCAAGAATAGTAAGACTTTGCAGAATTCTTAAGAGATAACAGAAGGAAATCATAAATGGAAAATAACATAATTAGAAAGATATTTTTATGACTATTTTCATTGCTCCAAGAATCACCTGGTCTTTGGGCCCTTTAAAGAGTTCATTCTTTCTCACATACAGAATTGCCCTTTGCTTAAACCAAGATGCATTCCCACAAGGTAGATTTTTTTTTTCTCCCACCAGTAAGGAAAGTCATTAAATATATCTGGACTGCTTGTGGTCTAAGCATAATGGAATGAGATCCAGAGAGAAGAAAAAGTTATTTTTTCATACCGGTCTAAACTCCCATCTTTCATGTTTCTGTGTCATATGTCTACCGCCTTCAGGGGAGGTGATACCCTTTTTATTTATTTATTTATTTATTTATTTTTTTAATGACAGAGGGACAGTGAGAGAGAGAGACAGAGAAAGGGAGAAACAACTTTATTTAGTTTTTCACTGGCCTTAGTTGCTCTAACACTTAATTGTGTATGTGGTGCTAGGGTTTGAACCCGGGTCCTCATGCTTGCCGGGCAAGCACTGAAATCGCTGAGCCAACGCTCCAGGCCTTATTTTTTTTATTTTGAGACAAGGTCCAGTTAGCTTGTAGACGCTGACCTTGAACTTGCAATCTTCCTACCTTGCCTCCCAAGTCACTGGGATTACAGGCATATACCACTATGCCAGGCTTATCAGCTTTATATTACAGTACCAATTTTCAGGAAGTGCAGAAGACAAAGAAGCATGTTAAACTATACTGTAGGATACAGTCAGCAAAGTCCAAACTATGGAACCTGTAATCAAGTTTTCAACAAATAAAACCTCCTGTGGGAGAGGGAGATAGGTGAGAAACCCTAAGATTAAAAGAGCATATCAGCAGATCATAGCATATGGACCTAATTTGAATCCTGATACAAACTGTATTGTAAAAGGACACTTGAGATAATTGAAAAGTTCAGTAGTAATCTAACTGATATCAGGGAATTATTGTTTATTTTTAGGTGTCATAATAGTATTGTAGTGTTATGAAAGAGAAAAGGGAGTCCATGTTTTAGAAAGATATTGAAATGTTTACCTCCTGCTTGCTAATGATAGGCTTATACTTATTAAACTTATCCTTAGTGACCTATTTTCTTTTGGTATCAAAAAAGTTTTTATATGTGAATTTGAGTACAGAAGTAGAGCAGTACAGTGAGCACACCTATGTATTCATTATCTGCCTCTCAAAAATTATCAATTCATAGCCAACCATGATTCTTCTATACTCCAACCACTGCCACCCTTTTTTATTTTAAAGCTATTCTTGGTTATCTTTTTTTTTTTAATACTTCAATATATATCTCTAAAAGCTAAGAACTCTTTGTTACCAATTACCCTGATACAGTTGTCATTTCATTAGATTTCTTTTTAATATCCAAATTTCATTTGTTTCCAGCATTTAAAAGTTTACATCTAAATAACCAAACATGGGGCTGGAGCGGTGGCTCGGTGGTTATGGTGCTTGCCTGGCATGCTCAAGGACACAGGTTCAAACCCCAGCACCCACGTACACAACTGAGTGTCAAGCAACAAAAGC
>PVKS010053184.1:0-10492 GCA_004027875.1 Aplodontia rufa
CAAGTGCCGAAACCGCTGAGCCACTGCTCCAGCCCACCTTCATAGATTGTTAATTACCTTTCTGCAATATGGTAGATTTATTATTTTAAATTTGAAAAATCCAAATAAGTTCAGTTTTATAAACTGTAATTAGTGGATTTAATAAACAAAAATAATGAAGTATGTTTTTATATTTTCCATTAAAAGTGCTTTCTTTAGAAGGCCAACAACTAACAGGATGTAGAATGTGATATATTTAAATACAGGTATAATTATATGTACCAGACCAGTAGCTAATTTTAGTTTTTCTTTTTACACCTTTTTGTTTTTTTCCTAATTAATCACAATGAGTAGCACATCACGGCTGAGTGTCCTCACATACTCTTGAGGCTAAAGAGCTCTCTTTCTTTTAGGAAATTTACCAGTGGTGTGGTTCCTCCTGCAACAAATACGAGCGTCTGAAAGCAAACCAGGTTGCCATCAGCATTCGGGACAATGAAAGGAAAGGAAGGTCTCAGCTCATCGTGGTGGAAGAAGGAAGTGAGCCACTAGAGCTTCTAGAGGTACAGTGACTGGTGTAGCTTGTTGAAGAGTTACCATCCTAAGCCACATGTGTGTGTGGGGTGTGTGTCCGTGTGTAGTCTAGGATCAGGTGAGAGGAAACATTGGGGTTATCTGTGTCTTGGTGCTAAGAAAACAGGAAGTCGTGTTGATTTCTTTCGTTACCTGCACAATCATCACAGGAAACTCCAGCTTTGTCTTCTGTGGTATGTGAGGACAAACACATGGGTGACACTTTTGATTAGCAATTAGAAAAAATTTGAAAGGAAGATAATTATTTATTTATTTGGGCTTCTGGACATTTTTTTTTAAATGCAAGTGATTATCTCTAATTTTAAAATTTAGCAGTTTGATTAAAAGAAGGAAATAAAATCTTACAAGAAGATATTAAATATACCAATACTATATTTCAGTCAAGCTAAGAAGCTTGTCTTATAGATACTTAAGTTTTTACTAAAGCTGTATAGATGTACGCTATTAACTTAGCCATTATATTAATCTTAGACAATTAGTTGTGAACAGTCTTTCCCTTTTAGGAAAACTGCAGTGACAACCATAGTGTATGTTTTAGTTGTCTGTTTTGTTGCTGTGACCCAAGGACCTGACAAGAACAATTTTAGGAGGAAAAGGTTATTTAGGGGTTCACAATTTCAGAGGTGCCAGTCCACAGAAGGCTGGCTCCATCCCTTGGTGCTTGAGGCGAGGTATGACATCATGGTGGAAGGCATGGAGGAAGGCATGGCTCCAGGGAGCAGAGAGAGAGAGACTGCACTCCAGATACAAACTATGTACCCCAATGGCACACCTCCAACTTCCCACCTCCTCCAGTCACACCCTACCAGCCTGCAGTTACCAGTTAGTCCCTAACAGGGGAGGAACTCACTGGTTGGGTCCAGGCTCTTATAACCCAATCATTTACCTCAGCCTTTGCACTATCACGAGCTTTTGGAGGACACCTTTCATCCAAACCATAGCAGTGTACATATTGTTCAGATTTCCTGAAGAAAGACTTAAAGGTCTAATCATATCCAGATGTCTTGATATAGGATGGCAGTTTCATTCCCACTTCTCGCTCAGCAAGGGTGCTCCTGAAGGATGAAGAAACACCTATTTGCTCCAGGTGCTCCTTGCCTGCACCTGTGCCCTATTCCATCATGACCTTACAGAATTCTGTCAGGCTTTATTAGAATACCTTTTTGAATCTTCTGCACTTAATAGTGATGGGTGGTATCATTTTGAGTTTTTATTTCTTTAATTTCCTGGAAAATTATGCATTACCCTGCAATGAGTTTACCTGTTTCCATTTAAATTTTTCCAAAGACTATCTTGTAAATATATTTAAGATGTTTGATGTAGAGCAGTTTAATGCATTAGTTATATGATCAATGATAGCCTAAAAATCCAGTGATCAAAACTTATGTGAGATAATTTTATTGATTGTAATATCTTTAAGCTTTTCTTCTTTAATAATCCCATGGAATTTAGAAATCATCTGATTTCTGATGCTTTAGATGTCATTTTAATTTAGCTCATGATATAATATAAGAGAAAAGGCAAGGCATAAGATTTTATATACAGTATTATCTTTTTTTTTTTAAAGAAGGAGGGACAGTGAGAGAGAGAGAGAGAGAAAGAGAGGAGTAATTTTTTTAGTTTTTTGTGACTTTTGTTCCTGTCACTTCGTTGTATATGTGGTGCTGGGGTTCAAACTCGCATCTTTGCGCATGCCAAGCAAGTGCCATAACCGCCAAGCCACCACTCCAGCCCCTACAATATTATCTTCATATGTAAGTTTATATGTGTACATCTGTCTATTCAGACATGTATAAATGTCTAGAAAGAAATAGGTTGAATTTTACCAGCATTATCTTTGACTCTTGGTTGTAGCTGTTATTTTCTTCTTCATTTGTCTCTCTGTGTTTTCAATGTATTTATAATGGGCATATATTATTCCTTTCATAATCAGAAAAAAGTCAGCAAAACAAAATTGAATTAAAGATGGTTTTACTGGCCAGCCATGGCGGCACATGGCTGTAATTCTGGTGACTTGGGAGGCTGAGGACGCAGGATTGCAAGTGCAAAGTCAGCCTCAGCAACTTAGTGAGGTCCTAAGCAACTTAGATCCTGTCTCAAAATAAAAAATAAAAAGGGCTGTGGATGTGGCTCAGTGGTTAAGTTCCACTGGGTTCAACCCCTGTTACCAAAAATAAAAAGTTTTACTGGATTTTCTTTTCTTTTTGAGAGGGAAAGAGAATAAATTTTATTATCTTTTCATCTGATTTTTGTTTCTCTGACACTTAGTTGTGTATGTGCTGGGATTCGAACCTGGGTCCTCGTGCATGCCAAGCAAATGCTCTACCACTGAGTCACTGCTTCTATACCATTTACTGTACTTAGTCAGAATAACCTGACACTGCTAATAAATTAGATGTTGAAAACTATTCATGATTATTTAGTATTCTTTCAGGGCCTCTGTTTTAGAGATTGTGACTAACCATTTAAATCTTCTAACTGGCATATTTGAAGCAAAAGTCTGTAAGACGTATTTCTACTGGATTTTAACCCCTTGTTTCAAAGGCCATACAGTGTGTCCCCGGATCCATGAGGATGTGTTCCAAGGGACCCAGTGGAAGTCTGAAACCACACATAGTACCAGAACCTATGTATACTGTGTTCTTTCTGGTGCATATATTCTGTGATAAAGCTCAGTTTATACATTACTTACAGTAAGAGACTGACAACAAGAACTATTAACAAAAGACAGCAGTTATAACAACTTACTGTCATAAAAGTTACGTGACTGTGGTCTCTCTCAAAGTATGGGATTTTCCAGTTCATATTTGGGACTGTGGTTGACCTCAGGTAACTGAAACCACAGAAAGTGAAGCCATGTGATAAAGGGAAGGTACCGTGCTTTGAGGGACGCTTGTGGAGGGTGGAGAGGGTTCTGTTGGCTGTTGGACCTCATCCCTGCTTTTCTGGGTTTTACTGTGGGCTTAGAGCAGATGCCTTGACTCCTTAGTTTCTCTGGTTCCTCATTTGTAAAGTCAAGGTTTAGACAGAGCTGCTTCTGTGGCCCCTGTAGGTTGTAATGATCTGAATTCTACCTTATCTCTTGGAGAGTAGCTGTGTTTAGTTATCAGTCAGTTGACACTTGCAGTCTGCTCCGGGAAGCAAAGCCTCTGTGGCTGAGGGGCTTAGCTGCGCATGTCTACATTTGGTGTCCTTGCTTACTGGATTTTATTCAACTCTGTGAAAAAAGAAAATTTAAAAAATCAATACATTGCACTTTCCTGTTAAATTGAAACATGAAAATGCAACCATGAGGAAAATAAAAAAGTGAAAACGGAACCTGAATTTTAAAATATTAGAGATGGTAGTAAAGGGACCCAATACTTAAAATTTCCTGTCGTGTTTCAGGGATTTTTTGTTTAGGGTTTTCAAAAGTCCTAAAAAGCACCTACTGTATGTCCATATGATGCATTCAGTGTCTCTACTGCAATTGTATTTGACAACTCTCACTCACAAGATGAGCTGCCTCAGATAGGAGGAGCAGCTGTGAGTGGGCTTTTTGTTGTGAATGTTGTTTTGTAGCCTAATTACAGGGGTAAGTAGTTACTTGATGAATTAATTGTACACCTATGATAAACTTGTTGGACTTTCAGGCTCTCTCAGTGCTGTAACTGTTAAGGATAGAATTCAAAAAAGTTCTGAAGTTGATTGTGAAAATTATAGCTTTATTTTCACTAACTTCTTAACTAAAATGTGACATTTCCTCCAATTGTGGATATGATCGACAGACTAAGTGTGAGCAGTACTTGTGACTTTTCAGATCACAGTGTAGATACTGTGATAACCTCAAATGTCACTTAGGCTTGACCAGGCTCTGTGGCACACACCTGTAATCCCAGCCACTTGGGAAGCTGAGGCAGACCCTGTCACAAAATTAATAAAGAAAAAGGCCTGGGGATGTATTTCTGTGGTAAAAAGCTTGCCTAACAAGTGCAAGGCCCTGGGTTCAATCCCCAGTACTATAAAAAAATCATTTAGGTTTGTCATTACTTGGTAATTATCATAGCTAATAGATCATCCACAATATTACTGTTTTATTAATTAATGAAGAAGCTCATATTAATTTACATGCTTCTTAAAAATATATTTTGAGGACTGGAGCGGTGGCTTGCGGTTACGGCACTTGCCTGGCATGCGTGAGTGAGTTCAAACCCCAGCACTCAACAAAGTCTCAGAGCAACGAAAGCATGTGAAAAACTTAATACATATTGTTTCTCTCCCACTGACAAATATTTTGAAGAATAACATGGGATGACAGGAAGGGAGGAGAAGGGGGAATGTTGGAACTAAGATAAAGCAAGGTACATTCCAAGCAGTTGTGTTACTGTATATACTATAGCCAAGTATATTAAAAAATATTCTTCATAGATATAAGAATTATGTCACTGTATTTGGGTTTTTTAGGAACAATATAGGACCCAGAAGAAAGGCAAGGGATCAGAGGACGGGAGGAGGAAGGTAGAGGGATGTGGTGGGGGGATATTGAACAAATTGTGTTGCTGAATTGTGTGCATTTAGGAATAAGTGACAACTAATCCCAACATTATGTAAAACTATAATGCATTAATAAAAATAAATAAAAAATTGTTTCCCCCTCTCTCACGGTCCCTCTCTCTTAAAAAAATACGTATATATTTTGATAGTTGCATTCCAATATAATTGATTTATGTTGTAAAAGTTTGTATTTTACTTTATGAATTGAAAAAATCTTTTTGTTAGAGCGCATACAACAGGCTTCAGGAGTGGTCCAGCATGGTCCAGAGTGTGCACATACACAAATTCTCCTTGTGTGAGAAATGTCCGTTTTCTTTCTTTCAGAGATGGATGCAACTGATGATTTTGCTAGAGAAGCCTAAAAATAAACATCTTTCAAATTATATCTTTTACACTTTACATTTAAATGATTGATTTGTAATAAGGATCTTTCAAAATTAACTTTAAAAGCTTTGAAAGTCTACACATGAAAGTAGTGTTTAGAAATCAAGGACTTTTCAAGCAATTATGATCCAGTTGTCATTACTGTGTATTTGATACTTGATGTTCAACGTTTAGAACATCTCTTTCTAATACTTTAAAGTGCTCAAAACTGAAAATTTTGAAAAATAATTTTTCTGAAAGTTTTTTGAAAACTTGGTCTTTAGTCCAAGGCATTTCAGATATCTATTGACTACATTTTCTATTTCCATACAAGTTAATATGGCTTATGTCTAGACTTTCTATAGATTTATCCTTTGAATTGAAATACTTTACAGAGTAAAGACAGTACTAACAAGATAGGACTTGGAAACCACAGGTATTGACAAGACAAGGAAGCAGAGTGCGTGATCTCTTTCTTAGCTGAATCTAACCCTTTTAAGAGCTCATGACTCTAACAAAATAATCCTGTATGTGGAAGTAACTAAAGTTACATTTTGTTTTGTACTTACTTTTTTCACTATAAACATATTTTTCTGTTTGTCATAAAATAAAGCTTTTTCATGTTTTTTCCTTTCATATTTAAAAGAATCAGTGCATGTGAAGGGAAATTAAATATCTCACCAGCCCTAAGGCCCCTGTTATTGACTCTACTCCTTCTTTAAACATTGGGAGAGAAGCTAAAAGATGCCTTAAGAAAAAGGATAGCTTATCTGATTACAGAGTTTCATTTTTTAAAAGATAACATCTGAGAATATGAATAAGGGTGGACAAGCTATTTGAAACTATAACCCCAAGCAGCTCATTTCCCTAATCCAGAAAGACTTTTTCTTTCGTATCAGGGGTTGAACCGAAAAGCACTTAACCACTGAGCCACATTCCCAGACCTTTTTATGTTTTATTTTGAGACAGAATCTCGATAAGTTGCTTAGGGCCTCAGTAAGTTGCTGAGGCTGGCTTTGAACTTGTGATCCTCCTTCCTCAGCCTCTGGAGCTGCTAGGATTATAGGTGTGTGCCACTGCTCCTGGCAAGACTTTTTAAAATGTGTGAAATTGATAATCATTTTAAGTGCTGGTGAAGGACACCAACAGGAAAAATATCACAGGGAAATAATAAGTGGATGTTAAGTTTTTGAATCATTAGGTTTCTTGCTTTTATAAAAAGTAATCGTAAAGCTCCCTGGAAAGTTATATGTGAAATCTTTGTTTCAGATTTTGGATGAAAAAGGAAAATTAGAATATTGCATCATGTCTGAGTCAGTGTTTATTGAGTGCCTAGTTAGTTCCCAATAAAGTTTGAAGTCTCTGCTTATTCTTTCATTTGGTTGAGCATGGATTAGAAAACAGGAGTGGGAACGAATAGTGAGGTCCTCAAATTCACAAAGCATGGTCTGAATGGTACCATTTGTTAGAAACTGCATCAGGATAAAATTCATATTGAGGCTGCTGGATGTTAACATACAGACTAGTTAACCTCCAAAGCATCTCCCAATACAGATATCATGTAATTGTGTGCCTCTTGTTTTTATAAGCCATAACTGACAACTTAGAAATAAAAATTTATTCAGTGACTTTTTTGGCAGGCTGATAAAAAAATAAAGAAAAAATGTACAAGTCTGGGCATCTGAAATTGGATAGTTCAGATAGTTCTTAAATTACCCTTAAGGATGTATCATGCAAAGTCTATTTAGGCAAAGAGTAAAATGGTAGTCAAAATGTTCTGCCAAATAAAATTTACATCTTTTTGGTGCCACTCCAGGTTCCTTGAGGGAAGTCACTGCCTATATGTTTGTCAGCCCTCAGAGCTAATTAGGACAAATAATTACATACTTAAGACAATGGTGATGTATGTGGTACCATATGCTCAGTCTGTTTTTCTGTTCTCCAGCAGGTTGTTTTGCTTTAAAAATTCTGGGTTTTAGATGATAGTATTGGTACAATTATGAAAAAAACCATACTGTAGATTAAGATAAGTTTTAAGAGCAACTACATTTATATGGGAGCAGTTTGTATTTAGAGAAGGATAATTCATGTATTCTGCTAGTCTTTTTTCTTCAAGTAGATAATTCTAACTGAAATCTTGGAAAATCGCAACCAAATTTTGAGCTCATTTATATTTCCTGAAATACTTTCCCACTTATTAGGCCAATAGCCCATACTCCGGTGAAAGCACGAAAACGAAAGAAAATATAAAGCGAGTGTGTAAAAGGTTTTATTCTGTGAATAAAAATGCATTTTCTTAGGAGGTGCAGTTGTAGCCTCCATCCGTTCCAGGTCAGGCCACCACTCCAGTGACCACAATCGTGAGACCATCTCTCATTCTAGCACATAGCACTACTGTCCAGGGGCTGTGACCTCTTTGCTCAGTCCCAGTGCGGCTGCTTTGGGAACTGTTGTGGCCACTGCTGCTCACTGCTCTGAATTAAACTCAGTGTGTTTCATGAACTCCAAGGGACTATACATCTTTGGTTTTTCAAGTCCTCCATTATATTTGTCTTATTCTTCCCTGAAACTTTACATCAAAAGGCTGTGCTCTTTTCTAATACTTTGGAAGTTGTTATTATATAATTAAAATTAAGGTTTGTGGAAATGTTCATTTCATAGCATAATCCTGGATTTACTGGACTCACATTAATTCATATGTTAATCTTTTAACTAAAATATAGTTGTACATTTAAATCAAGCACGATTGTTTTAAAAATGATACAATAGAGGGGAGGAAACATTATTTTCTGGGGCATGGTCTTTAATTAGAGAAATTATTCTCCATTTATCTTTGTGGAATAGTAGGAAATGAGCCAAAGAAATATGAGTAATAAAGATAAGGAGAATTGTGAAAATCACCCTCACAAAAAATTTTGAACAATGTGTAGGATATCTTTAAAGGATCTAAAGCTTTATAGGAAGATAACATAAGTTACAATAAAAAATTACATAGCTTCTTAGCATCAGGAACAAATATGGGTGTTTTGAGCTCCTTAATTGTGAGACCTAAAGTTGTTTTGTGGGTTTATAATACCCACACAAAAGAATCACCCATTAAACCGCTTTCTGTTACTCTCCCATTTATTTCTTTGTTAGTTGAAATTCTGAACTTTGTAAGAATGGAAATTTGAGTTGCCTGAGGTATTAATGTGGTCAATAGAGACAGTAAACACTTTAAGAGACAACAAAAAAAGTTTCGTCAGAAAAGTACACTTGTCTTTGTGTGCTTTCCAAGTAACTTCACAGTCCTTGTTTATCCTTTTTCTTCTTTCCTGGGAAAGTTCTTGAGAAGCCGAACAATGTCTTACATATTTTCTAACCTCCTATTTATGTCGCATGGTGCCTGGTACACAGGAGATGCCAGTCAGAATTTGTCATCTGATTAAAGTCACGTTATTATGAAGCCAAATGGAAGAGGAAATCCATTTTACAGGTTTATTGCTCAAAGATTTCTAAGTTAAAGGGATCTGAAGTATTTGCCACTCTCTCTAGATTAGTCCTGATCTGGATTACATGTATGGGATAAATGAAATGTCAGAGATGTCAGAAAATAGGAATCTTGGCCTTTCTTCTTTTTGGTGCATTGTAATTAAATCACTTCTTCCATCTTCCTTTATATCAATGAAACTTAGTACACACTTGAGAGCCAAACAATTATAGTGACAAGTGTTTGCTGCTGCAAAGTCCCAACCAACCCTTTCCAGAATGCTGTGGTTGCTATAGCTGTTTATGTCCACTATTTATTGCTCAGCACTGTTCAAGGCACCATTCACGTTTTTATTTGTTAGCTGAATTTCTGGCATTTAGTTCAGATGCCTGTTTTGTACCCTACCGATTTGTCTGATGGGAGAGGTTTATTGTGAACAAAGATTTTAAAAAATGCATATAGTAACAGCTAGTTAACCATATGCTACGATAAAGTGATAATATTTCAAATAGTCTTCCTCTTTGTCACACCAAAGTTCAACATGAAGACTTGTGACCTCACTGATAAGATACCCCTATGATATAACCAGTTCAAATGAATATTACTTGATAATTGTGTCTGAATGAATAATTTTTCCCTTTAGTTTGCAGCAGAAGTGAGAGAACAGCAATAGGATGAAGCAGTTCCAAGAAGGTGGACTGAGTGGATGGCACAGGGGAGAGGGATGGGACTTGGCCCCATAAACTGTGTATTTGAATTGATAAGCTAAAATAAGCATTAAACTCGATAAGCTAATGTAAATATTCCACTAGACAGGCAAACTTCTCTCTCTTGTTTTAGCGCTTCTCTTGAAGTAATAATGATAATGTATAATAAAAAAACTAATAGTAAAACTTCACTTCAGTAATTTTAGATTAATCTTTTTATCCCATATTCTATAAGAATTTGCCAATTTCTGATATCAAAAGGATAAATTGCCTATTCGATGATTCACAGTTCCTTACATTCATTTTGTGAAATAAGAGTTTTCAAGTATATAATCATAAAGAACATTATTTAATATTGTTTTCCTCTAACATCTTACTAAAAATTAGCCAAGCACTGTTATTAAAAGGCTGAGTTTTCAAGATTCAGTAATTCACTTTCCCTTAGTATTTATTTTATAATTAGTATTCATTTAATATCAGGAGGAAATGTGCTTGTATACTGAAAAGAACTCCCTGAAAAGGAGTTCTATCTAAATTGTGCTTCTAAAGATGCTGTTTTTCCAGAGCCAAGAATCACACTGTGTTGCAGTTGGGTTTTACTGACAGCGCTTGTGCAAATCAGGGACATTGCTATTAGAAGTGCTGTTACGGTTGCAAGGATATTTAATATATCAAAACTTTAAAGTCTGGGCTGGAGCGGTGGCTCAGTGGTTTTGGCGCTTGCCTGCCAAGCACGAAGACCCGGGTTCAAACCCCAGCACCACGTACACAACAAAGTGTTAGAGCAACGAAGGCCATGTGAAAAACTAAATAAAGTTGTTTCTCTCTTTCTGTCTCTCCCACTGTC
>PVKS010053185.1:0-10459 GCA_004027875.1 Aplodontia rufa
GCATTTTTATTCTCACTGGAGGCACTGAGATGAAGCTGCCCTCTGCCTTCCCACAGCACCCATCTTTGGTCCTTTGGTACAGATGAGAAATCAAAAGAAACTTAGAGCTGTGGTGAGAGACACAGCAAAATTTCCAGAGGAGGAAAACTTCGAAGCAGCTATCCATCAAGTCATTAACATCTTTCTCTCGGGTTAACCCAGCCTAGGGCTTCAAACCTTCTGATCTGCTGAGCTAGCCAGCTGTAGAGCTGGAGTCCTATTGGGACCCCCAACAACACTTCTAAGGATCCTCAGTGCCCCTGTCCCCCAGGGCTCATGGCTCTCCCTCCCCATTCCGACCCCTGCACAGGAAGCACAAGAGCTCACGTAGGACCAGAGGCCAGGGAAGGCCAGAGCTGCATCATTCCTCAGAACATGGCCTTCCCAGGTGTGCCTGCCCCTGCTGCGGAAACCAGAGGGCAGGAAGGCCCCCTTCTCCCTGAGGGACAGTCTCGCCCGGCTGCTGTTCCTCCACATTCCGGCATCTCAGAAATGTGAATTCAGAGGCAAGTTATGGAGCTTAAGTTACTGCTGACACTTGATTGGAATAACTGTTACGTAAAAGCCAACACAGATGAATCGCCTGTAGGGAGTTGTCTGACTGCATGAGTTTTTACACATCTTTCAGCTAAATCAAAGATCCAAATGCTAAATCTCACACTCAGGAACATCAAGTGGATTTGTGACAGTCCCCGGAGGACTCGGTGTCCATAAACCAATGAATGAATTACACTGATCCTGGTATGTAGTTTCTCATCTGTGACTGATACAATATTGATAATATTCTTTATTTCACTTAACCCCTTCAGAGTTGCCCTGAAACAAGGAGTCTTGGAGTACAGTCTATGCTCAGAAGGGAATAATGATCCATTGTGAGGCATATTGCAGACCAATAGATCATTCATCAATACATAAGGCCAGATGAGGGTTAAAAGGGTGCTTGGTATTGTTTTTTGGTGGTGTTAGTACTGGTGTTTTAAATTCTGTCTTGGAACTACTTGCATTGGAATTTTAGGAACACACACATAGGGTTGCAATCTACTATAATCAGCAATGCTGTTGAATGAGACCAAGTTGAGAAATTGTTGGTCTTGTGTGGCACACAAAACTTTGGAGATATGGATTCAGCCAAATCTATTCAGCTCACTGCATGTGTATTAACTTCTTCTGTGCTGGTCCTGTGTGGGGGTAATGACTTGAAACAAGTTGTTCAGAGACACCTATGCTGGGCACAATGCCACTTGAGACTCCAGTGTGGTCAGGTGTGATGATGGGTGACAGCAAAGGTGACAATGATCAGAGACATGCTCCTTGCCGAGCACTAGACTCAGGCCTTTGCCCATCGTAACTCCTTCACCTGTCACACCTCTAATCCTGGGAGCTCCACTTTACAGATGACAAAACTGGACATAGGTAGCGTCCATCCAACGTTACAGCAGACTGAATGGTTCAAGCCCCCAGCAGGCTAACTCCAAAGCCCCTGATCAGTTTTCCCATAGTACAGGGCACGAAGAGCTGGGCTGCTCTGGTGAGCTGGATGTTAACACAGGGCCTGAAAACTAAATCTGTCAAGGGAAAATTATTCCTATTTTTGATTCTTTTGATTGCTTGCGCCCCATCAAGCAGAATGCCCCTGCCTGTATGAGGCCAGCTGAGCGCTGAGTGAGTGGACAGGGACACAGGGATATAGGAGGCAGTGGGCTGAGAGGCCAATAGGCCCCTAGTCCAAAAGCACCTGGCCACATTAGGGAACCTGAGTTGTGACCAGCACCATTTTCTCCTGTCATGTAAAAAAGCCACAGCCTCAGGGCTAGAGCAGTGGCATAGAGATATGGTGCTTGCCTGGCATGTGTGAAGGCCCAGGTTCCATTGCTCTCGTACCACATACACAACTAAGTATCAGGAAAACAAAAAGCAGATGAAAAATAAATAAAATTGATTCTCTCTCTCGCTCTCTCAGAAAGAAAGAAGGAAGGAAGGAAGGAAGGAAGGAAAGAAGAAAGAAAGAAAGAAAGAAAGAAAGAAAGAAAGGAAGGAAGGAAGAAAGGAAGGAAGAAAGAAAAGTCATAGCTTTTCTGAGTTAGATCAGCCCTTAGGAATTCCCCAACTCTGTTACAAGGAACCTAGGGGCTTTCTTTAGAAAATACAGGGCTGCTTCTCTTCTGAGGACAGAGAGGCAGTAGAGAATAGATTCAGAGATAGTCTTTTAGAAGCAAAGGACTCATTGACAAAACCAGACTTATTTGAAAACAACTCCCTCATCTCTCCCACCTCTGTTTGGGGAAAAGTATTCATATATGCATATGGGGAGACTGAGGCTCAAAGAGTCACAGCATGTCTTGGACCCCTCCTTGAGTTTGTGGACAAGGAGGACTAGAGCCAGGTCTCTGGGCCTTGAGTGCAGGGCTGCCCAGCAGCGGCACTTGAAGGTAGTAGAAGCCCTGCTGTTCGCATCACCTCCCTGCCCTGTGCCTGCCTTGTGCCTGAACATTTCCTGAGATACAGGCTCCCGCAGCCCCTTCCTTTTCCTGACAGACTGGGAAGTTGCTGTGGCCATTCTGCCATCCTTACAAGACTGGTTTTACTTCATTTTTTTCTTATTTTTTATTGGTGCATTGTAGTTATATGTAATGATGGGATTTATTGTCACATATTCCTAGATGCACACAATACAGCCATACAATTTGGTCAATACCCCCCCCCACACCCCGCTACCTCCCTCCTCCCCCTTCCTCAGATCCCTTGCCTCTCTTTCTTGGTCCAATATGTTCCTAAAATATCCAAATACAATGACATAATTCCTCTCTCTCTCTCTCTCTCTCTCTCTCTTTATTCATTCAACATAGTCTTACATATAAGAGGGAATCATTGCCACACAATCATGAACACATGTATAATGACAAAGCAAGCCAAGACTGATGCCAGTTCATGATCTCCCCCACTTTGAATTCCTGTCATCCTATCTTTCCCCTACTTTACCCCTGTGTTAGTTAGGCTTCTCATGGAAGTTGAAGGTTCCCCAGTGGGTTGATAACCCCCCTACTCCCTCCCTCTAGCTGCCTTGATATTCCTCTTATTACCACACCTCTCCCTGCCCCCCTTGCCCCCCTCCCTTCATCCCCCAACGTCATAGGCAAGGTTCCCCCTGTTCATGTAAAAATTCACCCATGTTGAGGTTATTATTAGCTTAGCCAACTTTCAGTCTGTTTCCTATTGTATTCTAGCTTCCACATATGAGAGAAAACATTTAGCCCTTGAGTCTCTGAGTTGGGATATTTTCACTTAGTGTGGGGAGCTATATTGTCCCCTGGGAGCCGAACAGGAGGAGGGTGAGTGCCGACGGCTGGAACCCGGGTCCCCCCTCGTCCGGGGACCCCTTCCCTCCCAGCCGGGGAAACAAGGCAACCACACACAGCTGATGGCGGCTCAGAATCCGTTTATTACTAAGGCACACGGGTTTTTATAGAGGAGGAGGGGAGACAGCCAAGGAATCAATAATCCTTCTAAGGGAGTTGCCAGGTGTTATGTAGATTTCAGTACAGACAAAAGTTAGGAACATTCTGTAGTTGATACATTCTGACCCACCCTGTTTGGCCTTTTGTATAACAAAGCACGACCTAGCAGCCCCTCCTGAAGGAATTTATACAAATAGTAACAAGATCGCTCCAGGGCAGCTGATGAAATGAAGTGAAGGTCAGACCAAAGGTCAGACCCCAACAACTTAGCATAATTTTTTCCATAATTTTTTCCATCTCCATCCTTTTGGCTGCAAATGCCATGATATTGTTCTCTCTAATAGCGGTAGAATTCCATTGTATATATGTACCACAGTTTTTGAATCCACTCGTCTGGTGAGGGGCATCTGGGTTGGTTCCATAGTTTAGCTATAGTAAATTGAGCTGCTATAAACATTGATGAAGCTGTATCTCTGTAATATGCCGATTCTAGCTCTTTTGGGAAAATACCCAGGAGTCAATAGCTGGGTCATAAGGTGGTTCCAGCCCTAGTTTTTTGAGGAGTCTCCAACACTGCTTTCCAGAGTGGCTGTACAAGCTTGAAGTCCCACCAACAGTATGACAGTGTTCCTCTCTTCCCACAACCCCTCTAGCATCTGTCATTGTTTGTATTCTTCATTTTTGCCACTCTAATAGGAATGAGATGGAAACTCAGTGAAGTTTTGATTTGCATTTCTCTGATTGCTAGTGATTTAGAACATTTTCTCATATATTTATGAGCTTTTTGAACTTCCTCTAGTGAGAAATTTCTAACTAGCTCCCTAGTCCATTTATTGATTGGATTATTTGTGGTTTTGGTGCTCAGTTTTTTTGAGTTCTTTGTATATTCTGGAGATTAGCTTTCTGTCCAAGGAGTAGCAGGCAAAGATTTTCTCCCATTCTGTAGGTTCTCTCTTGAGACTCTTGACTAATTCTTTAGCTGTGCAGAAGCTTTTTAGTTTAATGGAATCCCATTCACTTATTCTTGGCTTTAATTCTTACACTATGGGAGTCTTGTTAAGGAAGGTGGTGCTGACACCTATGTTGTGTAGTATTGATCCTATTTTTTCTGAAAGTAATTTTATAGTTGCTGATTTTATTTTCAGTCCCTTGAACCATTTTGATTTGATTCTTGTGCAGGGTGAGAGGTAAGGCTCCAATTTCAGTTGTCTGTATTTGGCTGTCCAGTTTGTCTAGCACCATTTGTTGAACAAGCTGTCCTTCTTCCACTCTGTTTTGTCCCCTTTATCAAATATCAGATGGTTAAAGATTTGAGGGTTCATCTCGGTATCTTCTGTTCTGTTCCATTGGTCTTCATTTCTGTTTTGATACCAATACCATGCTGATTTTGTTACTATTGCCCTATAGTATAATTTCAGGTCAGGAATTGTGACACCTCCTGCTTCCTCTTTCTTGCTTAGTACTGTTTTGGCTATTCTGTGTCTTGTTATTCCAAAAGAATTTGAGAATTGCTTTTCTATATCCTTGAAGAATGTTATTGGTATCTTGATGGGGATTGCATTGAATCTGTATGGGGCTTTTGGTAGAATGGCCATTTTGATCATATTGATTCTGCCTAACCAAGAACATGGAGTGTTTTTCTATCTACTCAGGTCTTCTGCAATTTCTTTTTTTTTTTTTTAATGTTTGATAGTTTTCAGTGTAGAGGTCCTTAATATCTTTTGTTAGACTGATGCCCAAGTGTTTTATTCTTTTTGAGAGCATGGTGAATGGGACAGACTTCCTGATTTCTTCTTTGGTGGACTTGTTGCTGGAGTACAGGAAAGCTAATGATTTATAAATGTTAATCTTATAGCCAGCCACTTTGCTGAAATCGTTTATAACCTCTAGAAATCTTCTGGTTGAGCTTATTGGGTTTCTAGGTATAGGATCATGACAAGACTGAATTTAAAAGACAATGGCCTGGCCAACTTTATGAAGCCAGTTCCCTTGACACAAGCCCCTTCTCAATGCCTGAGACCCTCATCCCTGTGCTCACACGAGGAGCTCAGTGGAGCTTGGATCAGCGAGGGCTCCGCTCACTCTGGGATACCGGCTGAGGAATGGCCACCTTCTGGACCATTCCAGTGGCGCAGCAGGGGAAGAGCACTGGAGGCTCCCGTGCTGGTGTCCAGTACTTGCGCTGGAAAGCCATCACGCCACTTTTGCCCACTTTCTTTGGCCAAAGCAAGTTGTGTGGCTGTGTTCCTGGGGGGGAGAGGGAGGTTGAAGTACAGTCTTACTTTGAAAACCTGGAAGGAGGGCAAACAGGTGCAGAAATGCTCAGTGCTAGGGACCACCAAGGACTGACTGCCCTGGGAGTCATGGAGTGTATCGCTTTTCTCCCTTTCACACAGATCATGCGTTTCAACCCCAGCTTCATGCAGAACACCTGTTCCAGAGGCACGTACGTAAAAAGACAAGGTATGCGAGAGTCCGTCCCAGGGTGCAATGAGAGCGGAAACTGGACACCCACAGTCGGCACCTCCAGGCAGAGAGAGGCCACCCCAGCAAACACTCATCCATAGCTAGTCCAAATTTCTGCCACACAGACATTTTAAGGGCCTCCCCTGGAATCTTTCCCTGTGATTTGGCTCTGGTCTTGGTCCCTGGTCATTGCTCCTTGGCCCTGGCTCTGCACTGGCCCCTCTCAAGTGGATGAAGGTGACTTTCAGTCTCAGTCACAGTCCCTTGTAAAAGTCCAGGCTGCCACTTCTTTTGGCAACGTAATTCTCTCAGAATAAATCAGCTTTTTATCTACTTGCTTCTGGCAAACTCCATGTGCCAGTAACCATACCCAGAGTTCTTATTGAGATAAAGTCTTCCAAATCGCTTTCTTTGTTTTCTTTGTCTTCACATCTCCCTCTCTCTCTCTCACACACACACACATACTCTCCTTATTCTTTGCGGTATTTTTGAGTTTTCATTTTGAAAGAATTTTACAGAAGAGTTACAAAAATAGTACAGAGAATTCCCACGTCCCCTTCACCCGCTTCCCCGGGTGTTGACATCTTGCATTGACCATACTGCAGTGATCAAAACTGGACAAGTGAAGACCATTTATTTTTCATGTCTCCTGCTTCTCCTCCAGTGAGTGACAGCTCCTCAGTCTTTCCTTGCCTTATGGTCAATTACATTCCAGATTGTTCCTCAATTTGAGTTTGTTTGACGTTGGTCCTGATTGGATTCAGATTATGCATTTTTAGGAAGCCACTCTGTCTTGTGTTTTAGTTTTGGGGAAAGGACTCTTTGACATAAACAAACAAAAGCATGTGAAAGCATCTTCTTCATCTACCCCAATTCCTCAATGCATGCAGGGAAACCAACGCCCAGAGAGCAGCAGTGTGTCCAGGGCCCCTCAGCGAATTTGTGGACCACTAAGACTAAATTCTCATAGACACAGAAATGATGTGCACTTCTCAGTACATTGTATCAGTGCTTTCATGATGCTGATGTGTCTTTTTTTTATGGTGGTGTTTATCATTTTATTTAGGTGGTATCTGCCAGATATCGGCACTGGCAACTTATGATTTTTAATAAAAGTTTGTTTTGTTACCAGAGATTGAACCCAGGGGTGCTTAATCACTGAGCCACATCCCCAGCCCTTTTTATTTCTCGCTTTGAGACAAGGTCTCGCGAAGTTGTCTAGGGCCTAAGTTGCTGAGGCTGGCCTCAAACTTGTGATCCTCCAGCTTTAGCCTCCTGAGCTGCTGAAATTATAGGCATGCACACCATTGTGTCCAGCTTTGACTTTTTTATTAAATAAATGAATCTTGGGGTGTTACTTTGAGATTGTGAAAGTATTCTGTATCTATTCAAACTTCAACTTGCTAATTTTAACTTCAGTGTTTATTATCCACAACAATTGATGCTGTGTTTAACCTGACTCTATTTCTCTCGTTTCTTCTACATTTAGTAACTGGGATTCTTCTGTAAAGATGAGTTATACCTTCTCCCCATTTATTAGTTTATTGAGATTTTTATTCCTATGGACACATAGTTCTGTACTTTATGGGGTTATAAGTCAGTATTATCACCATTTATTTTGTTGCTCACGTGGCCTGAGCCTCAGCTATAGGAGCCTCTTTCAGGCTGGTTCCTGAGCCCTTTCAAAATGCCCCCTTCTCTCCTAGGCAATTGCTGAATTTCTGGCACAATAGGATGCTGTAGGCTCATCTTGGATTATCCCTGCCCTTGGACTGCTTCTCAAAGAAGCTCCAGATCCTTTTATGCAGGAATGGTGCGTAGAAGCCACTTTTAGAGCATCAGATGTGCCCACCACAGACCATCTCAGCAAACAAAATATGACAAATTATCCAAACAAATAGCGAATCTTTTACAAAGTAATGTGAGTTCATTCTTTTCTTCTCCACCCGTTTCAGTATGCACATGTCATTCATTTATAGAATAGTTAGGCTTATTTGCTGTAGTTTGTATTCCATTTTTTTGTTTCCCCCACATCCCATTTCTGTTTCTATTTTGTAATTTTAGTCTGTAATAAAATTCACTTTATGAGCTTTGACAAATAACTGGTTAGGTTATTACCACCAGAGTCATGGTGCACCCTACTGTCCAAAAATTCTCTCAGACAGACCTTTGTATAATCCATCTCTTCTTCCAACCCTTAATTCTGAGTCCCTCTCTATTGCTTCACCTTTTCCAAAGTATCCTGCAAAGGATGCCATAAAGTATGCAAATTTTGATTATGGTTTCTTTCACTTAGCAATATGCATCTAAGAGTCATCTATGTTATACATGTATGCATCTATAGTTTGTTCCTTTTCATTGCTGAGTAGTATTCCATTGCATAGAAATACCCCAGTTTGCTTATGTACTCCTTGATTGAAGAGTACCTATTGTTTCTAGTTTGGGGCAATTATGAATAAATCTGCTAGAAAAATTTGTAAATAGGTTTTTATACCTATATACCTAAGAGTGGGGTTGCTAGGTATAGTTAACATGATAATAAAATTTTTAAATGCTGTCATTCACAGTGGTTGTTAATAGTTGGGAGTCTTATGGGCAGTGTATTAGAGTCCCAATTATTCTGTATCCTTGCCAACACTTGGTGTTGTCAGACTATTTTATTGCAACCATTCTAATGGGAATACAGTACTCTCCCATTCTAATTTTAATTTGTATTTTCCTAGTAACTAATGATGTTGTGAATCTTTTCATATGTGTATTTGTGATCTGTGTACCTTCCTTGGTGAAATAACTACTTTTTATTTTATTTTTATTTTAAAAATTGGGTAATTATCTTATAACTTTTAAAAGTTATTTATATTTGCTAGACATAAGTCTTTCTGCCATGAGTGTGATTTGCAGATATTTTCTCCCAGTGTGAGTCTTGTTTTTAAATTCTTTTAATAGTGTCCTTTCAGAATAACAGTTTTTAATTCTAATGAACTCCAATTTATTTCTCCCTTTAATGGCTTGTGCTTTCAGTGTCGTATCTAAAAGCTCAGCTTAATTCAGTCACAAAATTATTCTATGTTTTTATAGAAGTTTCATAGTTCCATATTTCACACTGTGACTCATTTTGAATTATTTTTTGAATGAGATTGGAAGCCTGGGTCAAGGCTCATTTCTTTGCATAGAAATATCCAATCGTTGAGCACAATTTCTTAAAAAGATCATTCTTTCTCCATTGGATTTTATCTGTGCCTTTGTCAGAATCATTTGTGTGAGTCCAATTCTAGACTCTTCTATTCTATTGATTCGTGTAACTACTAGTTTATCGATAGTATCCTTGCTTACTCTATCTGTATAGAAAGTCTTGAAATCTGGTAGCAAGTCCTCTAATTTTATTCCTTTTTGAATTGTATTGGCTCTTCCAATTTCTTTTTATATACCATTCTGTATAAGCATCAGGAACATATCATTAACATTTAGTTAAAAGTTGGGCTTTTGAATAGGGTTATCTCTAGATTGATCTGAAGGGAATTAACATCTTAGCAATATTGACTCTTCCAGTCCACGATCATGGATATCTCTCCATTTGCTTAGGTCTTTGATTTCTTTCTGTAGTGCTTTATACTTTCAGCATACAGGTTCTGAAAACATCTTGTTAGATTTACATCTAAGTATTTCATTTTGTATAATATCATAAGTGTACTATTTTGTAAAATTTGGATTATAATTTTAATTGCTACCATTTATGAATATAATTTTTTTTAATTTATTGACGTGATATCCTGGAACCTTGCTAAACTCTGTGCCAGATGCTACTTTGAAAAACTTTTGGGCTTTTCTACATAGATAATTTTATTGTGTATGATCAGAGGGTCTTTCACCCGTCCTTTTCACCTGATACACCTTTTGTTTATTTTTCTTGCCTTATTGCTCTGGCTCCCATTACGCAGTTGAATAAGAGCTGTGAAAAAAGACATTCTTACCTTGTTCCTTATCTTAGGGAAAAAAACATCCATTATGCATGATGGTAACTGTAGTAATTTTGTGATTTCTTTTTATAAAGTCAAGAAAGTATTTTTATTTAAGTTACACTTCTGCTATGTGGTTGCTCCACAGTGAAATTGATGAAATTTATTTTTAAAAATCCAATCAGTTAAAATCTCTGGAAATGCTCATAAGGCATACAACAGATGAAGAAAATCTACTGAAACTCAGTAAGAACAAAAAGAGTCTGTGGTGTTTGAAACAAATCTGTTCTCTCCCTTCTTCCTCTCAGGTCAGCAAGACGGAAGCTCTACCACAGACAGGTGCACCCAATATCACAGTGTTCCTTGTCCCTCTAGCCCCAGCTGAAGGCTATCTCCCTGGGAGGCAAAGAATATCAGCATCGTTCATTCTGCCCCTGCTACCTGTTCTGAGGACAAGTTCAGGTGAGTGTGGCTGAGAGGCTGGGGATGGCCCTTTATATATATATATATATATATATATATATATATATATATATATATATA
>PVKS010053186.1:0-10491 GCA_004027875.1 Aplodontia rufa
TTTCATTTGCATTTCTCTGATTACTAATGATTTAGAGCACTTTCTCATGTATTCATTGGCTTGATCAATGTCCTCTGGTGAGAAGTCTCTATTTAGCTCTTTGGCCCATTTATCAATTGGGCTGTTGGTGTTTTTGTAGCTGACATTTTTGAGGATTTTATAGATTCTGGATATGAGACCCTTGTCTGAGGAATCATATCCATGATACTCTCCATTTCTGTAGGAAACCTCTTGACTCTTTTGATTGTTTCCTTTGCAGTACAAAAGCTTTTTAGCTTTATGGAATCCCACTGAATGATTTTTCAGAACAAAGGGACCATGAACCATGTGTCCTTCTTTTGCTTCTTTAGTTTTCAGCTGATGATCAACTCTTGGTGGGAACAAGGATACTCAGTCATGGAAAGATACATTTTGTTTGGTTATCAACATTTAATGGAATTTATTAAAATACAGTAGACATAAAATAAATTAGAGCTATTGTAAAAGGACAGCTCAATGAATTTGACAGTCAGAGACAAATGTGAGTTATGTTCCACCACTCTAACAATAGGGATTTCAGGATTTTTTAAGGAAGGTAAGAAAGGAAGGAACTTCCACTTTGATTCTTCAGTTGCTGAACCCAAATTTCTTCTGACCTCCCAAATCCTGTAAGTTCTAGTCCTTGCTTTCATTGAACACTGAAGGTAATCATAGGTTCATGGACATGATGGGAATCTTCTTTGCCCTATGGTTCTCACTGAGATCATTGTAGACTTCTGAGAGAAATTCACATAGGTAGATTAGCCTCTTTCAGCTATCAATGGACAATTCCTTTTCATAAACCATGGGCCAAGCATTTTTAAGTCAGTGTATTATGGGAATACATATTATCATCTACGTATTTCTTCTAATTACAAGGTCTTTTGTCCACACGAGTATATGCTATAAGTGGAAAAGGGACATTAGAGAAACTTGCAACCTTTCTTGCTTTGTTGCAAGAAACAAAGCAACCTTTCTTTTGAAATTGGTTGACAAATCATGTTTATTGAGTATATATAATAAATTTAGTATTATGCATATTACATTACTTTCTAAGGCTAAATCTGTTAAATTATTTATCACATTAGTCATTTTTTAAAAACTAGACTAAATTTGATTCTTTGGTACACTTCTCCAATTTTAGTACAAGCCCCAGGATATGACTGACACTTGGATTAGCTTTTGTTATTTGTTTCTTCTTTTGCATGTTTCCATAGGATTCCGTAAGCTCAACATTCTGTATTAAAGTCCTAGAGGATCCAGAAAAATGCAATATTTTGCCAGTGAAGGTGGTCTTGCTTTTGTTGTTATTAGCCTTGGGCCTTGGGCTATTAAAAATATGATTGATGCAATTCCAACTAGGACTAACAAAATTAGGCTCTGAATTTTGGATAGGGTACATTTACATCTTTTGGTCTAGCCCACAGGGCATCCTCTTGTTTTGTTTTGTTTTTCTGTTAAGTAAGGTTCTTTATGATTCTAGTGATGTTTTTCTCATCACCTTGATAAAAGTTTTTTTTTATATCTCATTTTTAAATAATTCTGCTTTGTGTCTTAGAAAATGGACCCTTGTAACTTCAAAATGTGTAAATACCTCAAGAAGAAACTTGACTATTTTAAATTCAGGATTCTCCTAGCTCATTCTAATCAGGATTATGTCTTTTTACATCTCCAATTATGGCTTGCCAGTCCTTAAAAATTAAAGGTGGAATCAGAATTCTGCTGTTTGTCCTGTGACACAGAAGCCTCTTTTCTGGCTCCTAAATTGGGAACTGTAGGATTTCACCCCTCTTTTCAACATTCTCTCCATCTTCAGAATATCAGTTTCCTTATTCGTTACTTTCCCTATCATTGTATTTATTGCTGTAGGTTTGAGTTTCTGAAGAGAAATATAACTACTTTAAGTGTACAAACAAATTGATTCTTGAGAAAATTAACATATGTAGTCATATATATTTGATGAAGATCAGACATTGGACTGAAAAAAAAACAGATACTAGATAATGGTATTGATAAATTTGCTTTGCAATGTATAATGAATGTTTTTCTCCTAAACAGAAGAACATGTTGATATAATTTCAAATGCTCTTTGGTTGCCATGATGGTAATCCAGAATGTCATTATTAGTGCAGACAATTTCAATATGATAAAGCCTGCAGTTATTGTTTAAGTAGGAAACATAGATATAGATGTATAGATATTCACAAAAGAAATTTCTAGGACTGGAGCGGTGGCTCAGGGGTTGCAGCACTTGCCATGCATGCGCAAGTACACGGGTTCAAACCCCAGCACCCACGTACACAACTAGGTGTCGAAGCAACTAAAGCCATGTGAGAAACTCAATAAAAATTGATTCTCTCTATCTCTCTCACTGTCCTTCTGTCTTTAAAAAAAAAGAAATATCTATACACAAGCATGCACATGCTATCAATTTTGGGGAAATTTTCAGAGAGGCAGAGCTATCAATGATACAAAGATGTAAATATAGACATTTTTAAATCATCTGATGTGAAATACAAACATTATTGTAGAAAATGGCCATTTGAAAAAATTGTAAGTAATGGATGATTATAGGGGATTTAAAAAGACATATATAAAAGCAGATTTTGTATGAAGTGTAAAAAAATCTTTAATAATTTTATCCTAAATGGCCACAAAAGAACTCTGGCATGCTTGCTCTTTCTCTCCCCTACTTCTGTAAACAACAACACACAAAGGACTAATAGTATCCAAATTAAAAAAAAAAATACACAGAGCACCAATGGAGACAATTTAACAGAATCGTAACGAAGATATATTTCCAGTGGAATACAGTTTATTTCATAATATGTAGTTTTTAATCAGAAATTGAAAGCCAAATATGATCATACTTTACACAGCATTATAATTATGAAAGAAAAAGCATTTCTGCCAACTCTCTCAAAATCCAATACATAATGACGATTCAAAACAGGCATGCTGAGTCGTTTACTATATTGTTGGTACTGTAGAAATCATCTACATTTTCTCATATGAAGAAACTTGGAAGACAATTTTGGTGAGACAGGAGGTTGCAACCATGGGCTCAGTAGCTGTGGAAATTCCTCAGTAGAAGCCATAGGACCAGCATCTTCTATAGCAGAGTGGGCGGTAGCATCCCCAACCACAGCCACCATAGCCTCCATAGCCACAGCCATAGCCACCATAGCCACAGCCATAGCCACCATAGCCACAGCCATAGCCACAGCCTAGGCCACCATAGCCATAGCCCAGGCCGCCATAGTAGTTTCCACAGAAGCTCATGCTGTCAGGAGTGGACGTTCGGTTCAGGACCTGGACGTAGCTGTCTGGAGTCTGGATGTCACTGTCTGCCAACTGCCTTTTATACACCCTAGGTACTGGGTGGGGAAAACCACAGGCAGTGCATGGGCCTATTATCTCACTCATTCATGTTGTCTCAGACAACACCATGAATATTTTAATTTGTTGGAAAAACAATCCCTCATGACTGAAATAATTCTGCTTCTATTTCAGGATTGCATTCTCACTTTACAGGCCTTTAAAATGAAATTCTTGCTCTATTTTGAATACCCTGTCTTATTGTATAGTAAGTTCATTGAATACCTCTGATCTGAGCATATGGCATGATGTAAATCATGAAAATAATATTTCATTTTTATTTCTGGTTTGTGTTGTTTCCATTCTTCAGAAGAAGGAAAAGTTGTCTATCTTTCTCTTTCTTTTTTTCTTTCTTTCCTCTTTTTTTTCTTCTGATGAATCTAGTCTTAATTTACATTTCAAACTTTCCAGAAAAGACAGGACCACTTTCCAGTTAACTACATTTGCTTTATTGTTCCCGTCATCATCCCAGATGAACTTTATGGCTACAAGTGTAAAGCACCGTAAGGTAAGGTTCTGTATTTCATTCTCAACTCTTCTTATTTTTATAAAAGCTGTCACATTTGCTCTTTCAAACACTTTACAGGTGTAAGAATGACATGTCTCTTAAAAACTGTATGGGAAACTCAGAGGGACCAAATGAGCCATGTATTCCTTCTTTACTTCCATAAGTTTTAGCTGGGAAATGAAATATTGATGGAAGCAAGGATATTGTCATGGAAGAATGCTTTTGTTTGGTCATAAATAGTTAATGAAATTTAAGCAGTTATAATTATATAAAATAAGTTAGACCTACTATAAGAGGACAGACAGCTCATTGAGTTAGACAGTCTGAGACATTCATAAATTACATTCCTCCACTCTCAATGTGGGTGTTGGAGGATTTCATACGAAAGGTTGGAGCTTCCACTCTGATATTACAGTTTTTGAACCCAAATTTCCTCTGATATCACCAATCCTGCTAATTCTGCTTCTTGCTATAGTTGAACACCGATTATGGTCATAGGCCCACAGACATGATGAAAACCTTCTTTTCCCCATGGTTCTCGCTGAGATCACTTGAGATTTATGAGAAAAATTCACATAGATCTGTGAGCCTCTTTCTTCTACCAGTTGATATTTATTTGTCATAAACCATGTGCCAATCACTATTAAGTCATTATTTTTGGTGAAATTTATTATTGTCTCTTTATTTAATCTTAATACCAGTTTTTTCCCATACCATGACATATTAGAATTGTAAAAGAACGTTAGAAAGCTAGTCTTGCAAAGGAAAAAGAAAGTAAGTTTTCCATTGTGAAATTGGACAATAAATAATGCTTCCGACATGGGGAGAATATAATTAGTATTATGCATACTATGCTGTTTTTCTGAAGCTAAATGTGATAAATTTTTACCATGTTACACTTTTGATTTTTCAAAAACAGAACTGGACTTTAAATTTGATTCTTTGGTTCGTTTCTGCAGTTTTTGTAGAAATTCCAATAGGTGGCTAATGTTCAGATTAAATTTTGTTATCTGTGCTGGTTTTGTATTTTTCTAAAGAATTCCATAAGATCGACATTTCCTGTTTAAATCCTGGAGGATCCAGACATAGCATATTTTATCACAGTGAGCTTTGTTTTGTTGTTGTTGTTGCCCTTGGGCTACTAAAAAAGATCTGATTCACCCAGTTCCAACAAGGGCTAAGACAATATTAGGTTCTGAGCTTTGGTTAGGGTCCACTTTCCTCTTTTGGTCTAGCCTATATGGTATGTTCTTTTGTCCATTTCTCTTCAGTATGGTTCCTCTTAATTCTAATGATGAGATGATTTGCTCATCCCACTCATATGAACATTTTTTAAAAATCTCATCTTGAAATGATTCTGCTTTGTGTCTTGGGAAGTGGATCCTGAAATGTCCAAATTTCTAAACTATCTCAAGGAAAAAGCTGGCTGTGTTAAACTCAGTATTTTCCCAGCATATTCTTATCATTTACATCCCTATATATGGTGTGACAGCCCTGAAATATTAAAAATGGGCTCAGAACTCTGTTTATTTTTCTTTTTCACAGCAACCTCTTGCCTGGCTCCTGGAACTGCCAGATTTCACCCCTTTATCAACTTTCTCCGCCTTCAGAGCCTGCTGTTCTTAAATTCCCTATCAGCATTGCATTTAATGCTGTCAGTTCTGAGTTTCCCAAGTGAAAGATAACTTCTTTAAGAGTTGATACAATTTGATTTGGAGAAAATTACCATATGTAGACTTATATATTTGATGAAGACCAGATGGAGGGATGAAAAAGAAAATAAACTAATGCTAGTGAGATCATGAGACAATAGCTTTTGGTTTTGATAAATTCATCTTGCTATGCATATAAACTTTTTTTCTAAATAAAACATTAAATTTATATATTTTGAAATACTATTTAGTTGCCATTATGATAGTCCAGAATGTCATGATTAGTGTAGATGTTTTAAGTAAGCAAAGGCTATAGTTGTTGTGTAGGGTGGAGATCCAGGACCTGACCTAGACAGATATCCAAATAGATATAGATAGCAATATGATATCTATATTATAGATATCTATATTATATTTATATATAATATAAATAATAATATATCTATATTATAATTATATAATTATCTATATTATATATATAATATAGATATGATATATATATATTATGTATATATATACACACACTTATACATACAAATATACATATATTTATATTACCTATATTTATTAGTATACTCATACATATATTTAATTTGAGAAAATTTTTACACAGGCTGAGCTATATATGGTATAATGAAATCACTATTAGTGCAAGCTACACAAAATATCAATTATAAAGATTTTTTAAACAATCTGATGTTAAATACAAATATTATTGTAGATAATGACCATTTAAAAAAACTGCAATCAGGTTGTAACACATGAAAAGACAAATGTAAAAGCAGACGATGTGGGGCTGGAGTGGTGGCTCAGTGGTTATGGTACTTGCCCGGCACGTGCAAGCATACGAGTTCAAACCTCAGCACCCACGTACACAACTAAGTGTCAGAGAAATGAAGGACATGTGAAAAAGTAAATAAAAGTTGATTCTCTCTCTCTCTCACTGTCCTTCTCTCTTAATTAAAACAAAAACAGACTATGCAGGATCCGTTAGAAAGAATTTATATTTTTATCCCTTAATTTTTAGACCTCTAATGACCACAAACAGGTTTCTTTCTTGATCTCCCCTACTTCTATAAAAACCCCACATATATGACTAATCACATCCAAATATAGAAATATACATGCCAAGCTAAGGGACACAATTTAGTAGAATGGAAAGAAAGCAATATCTCCAAAGAAATAGTTTATTTCATAACATTTATTTTTAAACAGAAGTTGAGAGCCAAATTTGATCACATTTTACATAGCATTATGATTATCAAAGGGAAAACTTTTCTTCAAATTATCTCATAGTCCAAGAGATAATGTTGAATCAAAATGGGTTTTCTGGTGTCTTCCATATTTTTCAGGTACTCTAGTATATAGCTGCTACTGTTGAAGACTTTTAAATATATCTCCTGTGAAGAAGCTGGGAGACAATTCCAGTAAAAGAGAAGATTACAGCCAGTAGGGTCAGCAGCTGTGGAGACTCCTCAGTAGTAGCCATAGGACCAGCATCTTCTATAGCAGAGTGGGCGGTAGCATCCCCAACCACAGCCACCATAGCCACCATAGCCACATCCATAGCCACCATAGCCACAGCCATAGCCACAGCCATAGCCACAGCCTAGGCCACCATAGCCATAGCCCAGGCCGCCATAGTAGTTTCCATAGAAGCTCATGTTGTCAGGAGTGGACGTTCGGTTCAGGACCTGGACGTAGCTGTCTGGAGTCTGGATGTCACTGCAGCCTTTTATACACCCTTGGTGCTGGGTGGGGAAACCACAGAAATGCATGATCCTATTATCTCACTCATGTGCCTCAGACAATACCATGAATATCTTAATTTGTTGCAAAAACAAGCCCTCGTGACCTGAGATAATTTTGTTCTTATGTCAAGATTACAGGATAAAATTATGGGCCTTTAAAATGAAATCTTGTTCTATTTTGAATGCCATGTCACATTCTATATTTGGTTAATTTAGATATCTCTGATCTGATTACATGGTGCGATGTTAATTTTGAATAAAGGCATTTTATTACTATTTTTTTGTTTTCTGTTGTTCACACTGTTCAATAGATGAACAGGTTTCCTTCCTTCCTTCCTCACTCCCTCCTTCTCTTTCTTTCTCTCTCTCTTTCTTCCTTTCTTCATTCTTTATTTCAGTTTCTTCTTGGGAAATTAGTCTTAATTTATTTATCAAATTTTCCAGAAAACACTTGATGCTTTTCCGTTTAGAAACCACATTTGCTCCCGGGTTCACTTCACCATCTTAAACGGAGTTTGTAGATACAAGTGTAAAACAACCATTTTTAAAAGCTATTACGTTTGCTCTTTCAAATGCCTTGCGGGTGCGGGAGTGACATGTCTTCCGAAAGTGCACAGGTGGATCAGAGGGACCAGGTGAGCCATGTGTTTCTTTTATACTTTCTCAGTTTTGAGCTGATGATGAAGTATTGGTGGAAATAAGGATACTCAAAGGAACATGCTTTTTTTTGTTTGGTTATCAATATTTAATAATATTTAAAATATAATTGATATAAAAAAGACCTATTACAAGAGGACAACTCAATGAGTTAGAGATGAATCTAAATCATGTTCCACACTCCAAAGGTAGGGATTGGAGGATTTTGTAAAGAAGGAAGGAAGTTCTACTCTGACCTTACAGTTGCAGAAACCAAATTTCCTTTCACCTCACAAATCTACAGTTCTACTCCTTGCTGTCATTGAATACTGAACATAGTAATAGGTCCATGATGAAAGTCTCTTTTCCCCCTGGTTCTCACAGGTCATTTTACACTTCTGAGAGAAATTCACATAGGTCTGTCAGCTTCTTTCAGCTGCCAATGGACACTTCTTTTTCATAAACTATTTTCCAATCATTTTTAAGTCAATGTGCGGTGTGATATTTATTATTGTTTATGTATTTCTCTTTATTACAGGATCTCTTGTCCATACCATGACATGGTAGAAGTGCCAAAAGGGTATTGCAGAAAATTCTAGTGTTGCAAAATAAAAAAGAAAACAAATTTTCCTTATTCTGAATTTGTACAGTAAATCACGTTCCTAAAGCTGGTTGAATATATTTAGTAGTATGGATATTTCATTGTTTTTCTGAAGCTGTTTGTTAAAGTTTTATCATATTATTAATTTAATTATCTTAAGAAGAACTGGAATTTAAATTTGATGCTTTGGTACATTTCTCCAGTTTTAGTACAAATTCCAATACATGGCTCAAATTTGCATAAGCTTTTATCTTTTGCTTGTTCTGTATATTTCCATAGGATTCCTAGAGCTCATCATTTTCTATTAAAAGTCTAGAGAATATAGAACAATACATTTTTTCACATTAGAGGGTTGGGTTGTTGTGGCTATTATTACCCTTTGGCTATTAGAAACTGTTAAATAGACCCAATTCAAACAAGGATTAACCCAAAATAACTCTCTCTGAATTTTGGTTAGTGTTCATTTACCTGTTTTGGTGCAGCCTATAGGGGATGCTCTTTTGTCTTTTTCTATTCAGAATGATTCTTCTTAAATCTTCTGATGACTTTCTCATCATCTTTATATGAGCACAGATTTTTGTGTGTGTGTCATAAACAACCATTTTTTATGAATGATGAAATTTGAATTTGATCACCCAGTGAGGGGACAACTGGGTTGATTCCATAATTCAGCTATTATAAATTGAGCTGCTATGAACATAGATTTTGCTGTGTCTTTACCATGTGCTAATTCTAACTCCTCTAGAAGACTCTGAGACAAACCCACAAATCTTTAAACATCTGATCTTTGACAAAGGGGTTGAAAATATAACATGGAGAAATGGCAGCCTATTCAAGAAATAATACTAGACAAACTGAACAGTGATTTTCAGGAAGTTGAAATTAAATCCTTAGCTATCATCTTGCATAAAAATCAAATAAAAACGAATGAAGGAACTAGGAATTAAACCAGCTGCCATACAACTGCTACAAGATACAACTGCTACAAGAACAAGTAGGACCAACACTCTAGCATTTGGGAGTAGGCAAAGACTTTCTCAACAAAATTCCTAAAGCTAAAGAATTAAAGTAAAAAAAAATCAATGAGTGGGATGCTATCAAACTAAAAAGCTTCTACTCAGCCAAAGAATTGGTCAAAATTGACAAGAGACAACCTATAGAATATGAGACACTCATGGGCTGTGATTCCTCTGACAGGGGACTAGTATCCAAAATTTACATAGAACCCATCCCTAACTTTTGAGGAGCCTCCACAAGGTTTTCCAGAGCAGCTCTACCAGTTTGCAGTTCCACCAATAGTGTGCTAGTGTTCATATCTCCCCACAATCCCTCCAGCATTTGTTACTGTTTATATTCTTCATTTTGCCAGTCTGACTGGAGTGAGGTGAAATCTTAATGTAGTTTTGATTTGATTTTTCTGATTACCAGTGAGTTAGAATAGTTTCTCATGTATTCATTGGATTGCTTGATTCCCTCTATTGAGAAGTTTCTATTCAGCTCTCCAGCCCATTTATTGCTTGAATTTTTTTTTCGTATTAAGGTTTTTAAGTTCTTAGTAAATTTTGGATGTTAGTCCCATTTTAGAGGAATCACAGGCCATGGTTATCTCCCATTTTGTAGGTTATCTTTTGTCTGTTTTGACCAATTCTTTGGCTGAGCAGAAGCTTTTTAATTTAATAGCATCCCACTCATTGATTCTTGACTTTAATTCTTTCACTTTGGGAATCTTGTTGAGAAAGTCGTTGTCAACTCCCACCTGCTAGAGTATTGCTCCTACTTTTTCTTCTAGCAGTTGTATGGTAGCCAGTTTAACTTCTAGTTCCTTGATCCATTTTGATTTGATTTTTGTGTCAGGTGAGAGATAATGATCTAATTTCAACTTCCTGCAAATGGCTGTCCAGTTTGTCCAGCACCATTTGTTGAATAGACTGTCATTCTTCCATGCTA
>PVKS010053187.1:0-10492 GCA_004027875.1 Aplodontia rufa
ACCATTAAAGTCAGTGCAGGACAATTAGATTAGACTCTATGATGAACATAACTTCTATGATCTATGCAGGCCGTATATCTTGTATTTTCCATGGCCTGTAAAGCCTATATAGCTTGAGTTGAATCTATGACCTGCATTATCTCTATTACATGCATATATTCTGTGACCTCTATAGGCATAGAAGTCCTGTGTAGCTTCTCTCCTGCGTTGCATTTCTGTTGAGTTGCTAAAATTTCCTGAGAAGTCTTCATGTCATGAGTAGTCTCCACCATCTGAGTTGACTGTATCATCTATACAGAATTTATGACATGAATGGCCTCAAGTAGTATTGATGACCTGAGCAGACACTATAAACTGTGGGACCTCTATGACCTATGTGGCCTTTATGACCTGAGTAGCCTAAAGAACCTCAGTAATTTTTTACCACACTTTTATGAGTACTTTATGTTTGTACATAATGGTGGAATTTGTTGCTATTAGTATATACACACAATATGACACTATAATTATAATAATATCTCTTCTCAAAACTTTCTCCCTCTACTCTTGCTTCCTATCCTCTGGTCTTTTTCTTCTGTTTTCTTTTAATGTGATCACTGTAACCTATTTTCCTTTTCATCCTTATGTTCCACATATGAGAAGAAACATATAACCTCTGATATTCAGAGTGTGGCTCTTCTTTCACTGTAAAAAGTTTTCACAAATGCTTGCCTAGCACGTGCAAGTACGCAGCTTCAATCCCCAGCAGTACATACAAGACAAATTGTCTGAGCAATGAAAGCCTTATGAAAAACTAAATAAAGTTGATTCTGTCTTTCTCACTGTCTCTCTTTCAAAAAAAATGAAGAAAGTTTAGTTATATTTGATTACAATAAATTTATATTCTTTTAGAGATGAGCTATCTGCACCATGCTATTATAATTGAATTGTGAGGATTTTATTATTTCTAGCACATCAGATAATAATGTTTAATAAAAAGTAAGTAAAAGTTAAAGGCAACTTAATATTTTTTACTTTTAATTGATTTAGCTCTTCATATCCACAAACACACACAGAAATGAGGCATAGATTGGGAATTTACCATACATTTTAAATTTTTCAAGGCTGTTCTTTACTGTAAATATGTTGATGTTATCTAAGACATATTTTGGACAATGCTATTCTACTTTATTACAGGTATTAGGTTTCATATGTTTAAGAGAATCTGAAATGTCTTGGACCCATTGTTTATATTTTTAGTGTATCCATGCACTGTGAATTCTCATTAGTTTAATAATGTTTGAGGCATAGGTACAAATTTACAATGGTTTTTCCACTTCAGTACAAATTCTCTGGTGATGAAAAAGGTGTAAATAACTGTTGGAGATATTGTCACATTGTTTTTACATTTCTATTATGATCTTCTAGTATGAAATAGAGTTGAGTCAGCCTTAAAGTCAAGGCCACATTGTTCTCATTTGAGTTTATGTACAGTATAAAATATCTGGTGTTTAGTGTGGTGTGATCTTTCATTAAATAAATTGCCACATTCTTCACATTTGCAGCTCTTCTCCTCAGTGTGAATACTTTGATTGTTTATAAGTTGTGCTCTTTAATTAAAAGCTTAGACACATGCTTTCCATGTGGAGGGTATCTCTCCAGTATGAATTCTATGGTGTACTGTAAGGTCTGATCTTTTTTTAAAAGCTTTGCCACATTCTTCACATTTGAAGTGCTTTACTCCACTATGAATTCTGTGATGTATACTAAATACTAATCTATCTTTAAAAGCTGTGCCACATTCTTCACATTTGAATGATTTCTCTCCAGTATGAATTCTTTGGTGTACTGTAAGGTGTGAACTTTTTTCAACGCTTTGCAGCATTCTTCACATTTGAAGGGCTTTTCTCCAGTATGAATTCTGTGATGTATACTAAGCGAAGATCTATCACTAAAAGGTTTGCTACATTCTTCACATTTGTTGGGCTTCTCTCCAGTATGAGTTCTGTGGTGTTTTGTAAGTCCTGATCTATTTTTAAAAGCTTTGCCACATTCTTCACATTTGTAGGGCTTCCCTCCAGTATGAGTTCTGTGATGTATTCTAAGTAATGATCTCTTTTTAAAAGCTTTGCCACATTCTTCACATTTGTAGGACTTTCCAGTATTAATTCTCTGGTGTGTTGTGAGTTTTAATTTTTTATTTAAAAAACTGACACGTTCTTCACACTTGTAAGGCTTCTCTCCTGTATGAAGATGGTGATGTTGAGTGAGGTGTTTGATTTTATTAAACATGTTGTTGCATTCCTTGTATTTGTAGGGCTTTTCTCCAGTGTGAATACCTTGGTGTTGAGTAAGGGTTAAAAAATTGAGTCTTTGGTATATTCTTTAAAATTGTACGGATTATCTGTTGTATGAATCTTCTGATGCTTAACCAATGGTGATTTTTGATTAAAATTCTTGGCACACCCTTTAAGTATGCTGGGTTGTATATTTCCATAGAATGTGCATTATTTAAAAAGGCTTGAGTTATCAAATGCTTTCATACATTCTTTAAACTTACAGGACTGTCTTTCAGTAAAAATTTTGTTTTATTGAATGAGAGTTGCAATATGATTAAGAGCTCCTTCACATTCCCTGTATTTGTAACATTTGTCTTTCCAATAAATATTTTGATGGGGCATGAGTTTTGAGCACTGAACAAGGACTTTACCACAGTTTCCATCTATGTGAAGGTTCTTTGAAAATCCATGTGTGTGAAGAGAAGTCAAAACCGAAATAGATGAAAATAAAAATTATTTGACTTAGTAAACTTAGGTGAATATATTCTGCAAAAATAATGTATGAAATTGTAGCCATGTTGGGACACAAGTAAGATAGAATATTAGTAAACCCAAGGACATTATTAACTCCACAATTATATAAACTATATAGAATGCATAGACAATATTACTTTGTAAGAATTGCCCTACCTATGTTAGAGATTACACAATAACAGTACATTACTAAGGAAAGCAAAGGAGTAGAGGGAAAAAAACTGTTACTTTTACAAACAAAATGATTTCCTCCAAAATACAGCAGTGTGCAATATGGAACAATCTACCAACTCCCTTCTCAGTAGAAAGATAGACATATGAAATATAGGAAAACATTTGTGGTTTCCTTGGGAACTACCTGAAAACTGGTTTCTGTGTACCATGAGATAAAGACCTGAAAATAACACATGGCATGATGATGATACCATAGATATTCAACAGGAGTAAAAGATCAAAGAATGCTTAAGAAAAAACATGGACAGAATTTTCAGTGAAAAAAACACACATATATCTAGAAAAGCTTTACCAAGAAAAGAAGTTTGAGAATCAATAAAAGACTGTCATTTTAGCTGGATGATGCCAACATGACCATCAAGAGAAATGACTTGCTTTCTATTTTTTAATTTTTGATATTTACTGATATATTTCACTGACAAATTAAATTTTATGTTTTTACTCAGATACATGATGCTTTAAAGTTTATATACATGTGAATGATTAAATGTATTGAATTGGTCCATGCATGATTTCATGTAATTATCAATTTTGTGCTTAGAAAGCATAAAATACTATATATTTGTGTATAAATACTCATTGTTTTAGCATTTATGAACCATAGAATATGCTACACTCACCATGTGGCACAATAGAACACTTGACATTCTTAGGAATTTTAAAATAGAAATTTGCAGATTTTGACCAACAACACATCAATACTACACAAAACAGAGAACCTTGGGACCACAATTTTACTCTCTGCTTTTCTGAATTCTACATATGAGTCACAAGCTCTAACAGCTTTGTGACTCTGCATCTGTATTACATCATTAAATGCAAAGTCCTGCACAATCATTTCACATCAACTTTAATGCTATGATATCCTCTTATAATTAAATAGTAAATGTGTATAAATACTGTATTTTTTCTCATTCCATCATTTATGGGCATAAAGTTTAAGTCCCTGTCTTGAGTATTGTGAATAACTCTTGCAATGAACACATACTATGATGTGCCTCAAACTTGAAATCCTCTTGCATGGCTTCACAGTTTATCAGATTACAATCTTTTAGCACTGTGCTTACCTATTTTTATTTATTTAGTAATTTCCACATTGTTTTCCAAAGCAACTATACAATCTACGGTTGGTTGGTTTTCAAATAGACAAATTGCTCAAAAATAGTGCAGCACAAAAAGAAAAATGAAAATCTGGCTTAACCAAAGTAGGAATTTTAAACATTAGGAATTGAACATTAGGAAAGTTAAAGTTATGATTTACCAAAAGAATACCAAGTAACTATTGCAAATAAATTTAGTGAGTTACAATACAACACAGAAAAATGAAATTCAGAAATAAATTATTAACAGAAATAAGTAGAAATTGCATATGTGAAAACTTCCTAAAGAAAAATTGTGAGTCAGGTGTGGTTTTATACATATGTAATCCTAGCAACTTGGGAGGCGGAGTAAGGAGAATCATGAATTTGTGGACAGGTTTGGCAACATAGTGAATTTCTGTCAAAAGTTAAAAAAGAAAAAGAAAGAAAGAAAGAAAACATGAAGATAGCTCAGGGTGTAACTCAGTGGTGAATCACCCTAAATCCCATCCCAATTATCAGTTAAAAATCATTTGGAGGGCTGAAGTGGAGGCTTGGTGGTTATGGTACTTGCCAATCATGCACAAGTACATGGGTTCAAACTGCAGCTCAACTAAGTTTCAGAGCAAAAAAATCCACGTGGAAAACTCAATAAAAATTGATTCTCTCTCTCTCTCTTTCTCTCAGTTCCTTCTCTCTTAAAAAAAAAAGAAAATCATATGGATAGAGCAGTGGCTCAGCGGTTATGGTGCTTGCCTCACTTTCACAAGACATGGGTTTGAACCCCAGCACTACAAATGAAACGAAGTGTCAGAGGAATGAAGGCCCAATGAGAAACAAAATAAGAAACAAAATAAAATTGGTTCTCTCTCTCTTTCTCTCACTGTCCCTCTCAAAAAAAAAAAACAAAAAGAAAAAGAAAACCACAGAAATTATAAAAATGACACATATGATAGAAATCTGGAGGAGGCAGTATCTACCAAGCTTCTGTCTGACAAAGTCGAGTTGGAGAAGGGCTTGGTAAAGCCAGCATCCCAGGATATTGCCAAAACCATCCCTTCTGGAAATGGGCTATTTACTCAAATTGAATATAACTGTTATGGATTGATGAGAAGGGTATTTGCATAATGCTGGGCTTCAACATGCAATGCATTGAGAGTGTTGCATTAGAAAGAGGAAATCATTTGCTGAAACCTGCCTTCTGAGGACACACAGGACCAAAATGGCTCCCAGCACCCTACTCAGGGGCATCACCTTGAGGTCGTGATGTTTCTTCGGACCATCTGATATGATAGGTTAAATATACCTTCTGCCCTCATGAACAGCTCATGGTTCCCATTACTGCATACAGAACTGCTACCTACATGGGCTCTCCGCCCGTTGCTGACCTTTCCTTTCATTGGTCCCCATAATCTTTATAACCACATGCCCTTCCTCAATAAACAAGTGTCTGCTGTGGCTGGTCTCCCTGACTCGGCTGGTTTTCCTGTTTAGGGAGGGCTGGAAACGGGTGGTCAGCTGACCCTTGCCTCCCTTGGCTGCCTTGTTTGGGGCGTGCTTCTTTCCGTCTCCCCTGCAGGTCAGGGGGAACACAAAAAGCTAAAAACCCCAACAGTATAACACATACAGAATTCATGAAGGATGAAGCTATACTGACTTTAAAGCAGAGTTGGAAATAGAAAGCAAATTAATTGGAACTAAGGAACAAAAAAAATAGTATACAAAAATTGCCTTTCCTATTTTTGCAAAGGTTAAGTTTTCACTTCTTAGCCCATAGGTTAGGAAGTACAGATAACTTAAAATTAACAATTATAGGATTTAGGGTAGCTACATAATGTCTAGTAAGGATATAGTAACAAAGTGATTTGGGGTCAGTAGTGAAAAGGGTATAAGGGCCTATAACATAGTTAAATAAGATATATCTGAAGGAAAATAGGGAGTCAGAGTTTTGGGAAAGTGTTGGATCTCTGTCTTTTATCAAAACAGGTATAGAGAACTAGGAATAACATTATCCTTTTTGAAAATAAAGCCTTTTTCTACAACAAATGAAACAGTACATGAGGATTTGACCATGAACTAAGGATAAAGTGGATAGTTTTGTGTCTGGTGCTCTGAAATAATTTAAATGATTAGAGGTGGTCAATTTTGTTAATGAGGCAGATAATGAAAGCATTGTTTATGCACATGTATACAAGAGCTCAAAAATAAAGAACAGAAAGTATTTTGCTCAAGGAGTGTACTGTGTCTGCTTGCAACTTGCCCCAGAGTTTCAGGTTATTCTGTCATAACAACGCCACTCATCTTTTGGGAACCCTAAGAGTTGCTGGAGCTTTTCCCTGGCCAATATCAATATCCAGGAACCACAATTATCTCCAAGTAGAAAAAAACCACGAAGACTCAAAGCACATCTATTAAAGTTTAAAAATTAACAGAGAATTTTAAGCACACCAAAAGAAAAAGATGTGTCACCTAGAAAGATATTATGATAATTAATAGTGAAATTCTTCATAGAAGCTATATAATAAAGAAAGGAACTGGGGAATGTGGTCAACTGGTTGGAATAATAAAATTCCCAACCAAGAACACCATATCCACAAATACTGTCTCACATGAGTGAAGAAACATAAAGACTTTAAATACCTCAAAAGTTCATCAAAACTAGAACTTTCCTCCAAAAATACTAAAGGGAATTCTTCATACTGAAAAAATAAATCTGCACAGCAATATGTCAAGAAAGTTTAAATTTTCTAAGCAAAGAAAAGTCACATACAAACAATTATATTTGTCTATAATGATGGGTCATAAAACACTTCAGTCTGCAAAAGAATTTGAAAGCTTAAATCTCAATGTCAATGATAATATCAAAACCATAACATACATAAATGGAAGTGTGAGAGGAAGCAAATGATGACACTCTGATAATCCAAGAACCACAAATTCAACCATTAAGAAAACAATTGTAATTAATATAGAAAAATCCCTACAAAGTAGGAATAATGAGTTCTTCCCTTTTAAATATTTCTTTGATTATAAATACATTAATACAAAACACCAGTCCAAATAAAAAGCTTGACTAACAAAATTAAATTAAACAAAAATAACTGTACATGTTCTACAGCAGACTCTAAATTTAAGGATGCAAATGTGATGAAAGCATAAGGATGTAAGAATATTATATACAAAAATGATGAAAAGAAAGCTAAGGTGAATAAAGTATGGTTGGCAACACAAAGTTTGCAACAAAAGTTACACAAAGCAAATGTAATTTAAATTTAACAAGTTGAGAAAGAGCAAAGTGAAATGATATTTAACCATAAAAGGCATCTTTCCCTAAGTTACTGCAATAAAAGTAGATACATTTGCAACTCACATGATACTACCCAAATCTAAAGAAAAAATTTAGAGATTGAATAAAGAAGATGAAAAAAATTAGAAGACACCAACCCTTATTTTCTTATAAAGGAAAATGTACTCAAACCAAATGAGAATCGCAAAACAAGACAATGAAAAATATTTTAAGCAAATTAGATTTACATAAGCAATATGTTATATAAAAACTTGAGAATTATAGCAAATGGAATAGTATACTGAATAAATCACTCTTAGGGAATAAAGCAAAGTTTATTAGTAGTGAAAATATTAAGATTATTTTGTAAGTATAACAGAATAATATTCAAAATGGGAAGTGGAAGGTATATTAAAGATTTATGCATATATGGGTAATGTGGTGGAGATTCTGGGCTTATATTGGTTTTAACTTACTTTGTCAGTACCTATGGATACATGACTATATATATATAACAATGATTCCCTCCAATATGGAAGACTATGTTGAACCAATGGTAAAAAACAATAACAACAAAACAAAAACTATACATATGTGGCAATTGATTAAATTTTTGTGAACAAGGTCCTGATCAATAATTGAAAAATTAAAATGTATTTGTACTATTCAAAGTTATCTGGAGACACCATGTAATATCTATACAACTTCCAATATTGTTTTTGCTCAACTAGCACAAGCTATTCTAGAAATTTTATAGAATCTCCACGTTGTATGAATACTGCAAAAAATATCCAAAATACAAACAAATTTGGAAATGCTATTTCCTGACTTAAAAAATATTAAAAGCCACAGAACTCAATTGCTAGCACTGACATCAAGTCACACAGGCAAGGCATCCTGAGTGAGTGTGGTAACAAGCCTCATAACTATGGCAAATTATTTCATTTGCACACCAATGTTACTTAAAATATTATTCAACAGAGCCATTATTGGAAGCAAACCAAACACCCCTTGAAATGAGAGGAGGACATAATTTGGAACACAGAAATTAGAATATTTTGAAAATCATCAAATTTAAGAAATTATGTGAAATCTACAATAAGAATAAATTTTAAATACATTATGTTAACTGAAATAAACAGGAAAGGCATCTTCTGTTGTTTATAATTTTCTAACAAAAAGACATAATGCAGAACTCTACAGACACCTAAACATCAACAGAAAAAGTTCTGAACAGAATTGAGAGAGAATTGATGGTGTTTGAAAGGAGAAGAAAGAAATAAGAAGTTGTTTACATGCAAAAATTACTTTTTACTTTCTGAGATGAAAATTTTGCAGAGATACATTTGCATGGCAATTTTAAGAAACGTTACTGAACAGTACATGTAAAATTTTGGAGATAGCAAGTTTTATTTGTGGTTTGATCACAATTAAAATTTCCAAAACTACATAAAATTAGAATTGGAAGTTTTTGAAAGTTATCTTTAGAATGTCATGGTCTTTATCTGAAAAATAAGAAAAAACTCAATATATGTGTGATTGGCGCACATGTAATTTCAGTTAGTAGGAATTCTGAGGCAGGAGAACTTCAAATTCAAGCTATCCTCAATAACTTAGTGAGAACAATTCTCCAAACATAAATAAAAAGGTTTGGGATGTAGCATATTATTACAGCACTCCTGGATTCAATCCACATTGCATTTTCATAGAGAAAATTCCCAGTACTATGTATATAGGCAGGATAAAAGACAATCCAGATAAAACATTAAAGTCATGAGCAAAACCGGTATGATATTTGTAAAGGCAAGTTAAAAGCACATTAAATTTTATTCACAATAGAAAAAATTATCATGCATATCTTCAATTCAACTTACATTGCCCTAATTTCTGAAGTCATGGAAATTTCCATGTGACCAAATAATGTAGATAAAAATAAAACATTATTAATTGATATCAGGAAACCAACACTAGAATATGAAACCCAAGCTATATAAAATAAAGGAAAAAGAAACTGAAACTTGAACTAACAGAATATTAAGTAACCACAGCTATATGATTTTAGAAACTCTTCTAAATTGACAATTTTAATCTGTGACTATATATCCAAAAAGAACAGTCATTGTGAACTTTGATGTTCATTATATGGTAGAAAATTTCACAGAAACTCCAATACCATTGTTCATAAAGAGCTCTGAGGGCTCTGCCTGCAAACCTTGGAAAGGTGGATACGTGTGGGGAGGGGGATGCCAAAGAGAAAGGACAGACAAAGAATTTTTTTTAAGGGCTGAGGATAAAACTCAGGGCCTAGGGAAGCACTCTGCCACTAAGCTGAATCCCCAATCCCCAAAGAATTCTTTAGTTCTCTATCTCTCTCTCTCATACTCTCTCTCTCTCTTCTCTCTCTACCTCTCTTTTTCTCTCTTTTCCCTCTCTCTCTCTCTCACACACACACATGGTTAAAAGGGCTCTCATAACTTACAATGTGATGGTAAAAGTGGGAGCATTTTACTTGAGAAATACTGTGGTCAGTTTAAAGGCAAGTCCTGAAGGGAGAGCTGGGTCAGGGCCAAAGCCATTTCACAGCAGCATGCTAGTCACTTCAGTGAACAAACAGCAAAAGTCACAATATTCAGATGCCCTACCACCTACAGAGAAAACTCTTGGGAATTGACCTAGGGAGAATTTCTACAGAGACCACCATCAATAGTGGATTGCTGAAGCCGACATCACTCAATACCCTGCTCCATAAACAAAGGGACAAAGCTGACTGAGGTGGATTATTCCCCAGGAAAAGTACCAAGGGGTGCAAAATCCCTCTCAACAGACATTTGGGCTGCTTGTCCCCATGGAAATATCCACTCACCCACTGGACATAGTGGCCAACATTATTCTGACTGGGTATGAATTCACTAGTTCTCCACTGTTAATACCTGTGCACTCACTGGATGTAGACAAAGTCCACAGTTCCTCAGTCCAGATGATGACTCCTCCATTTACCAACTCCTAACAAAGAGAAAGTCACCACCAGAGGCCTGGGACTACAACCAGCATAAGAGCATAAAACAAAAGAAAAGCAGATATAGAACTGGTGGAATTGCCAG
>PVKS010053188.1:0-10501 GCA_004027875.1 Aplodontia rufa
ATGACCAGCTCTTTCTATGTTATTCAATTTAACACACTTGTGTTCTCATTACATTTTCAGCCCCTGCTGACACTCATGGAGAATGTGGTGCATGCACAGCATGTGGCATCTCCTCATTGGACCGGAAGGCTTTTCAACACGTCACTGTATTCCATTACAGGGACTCCTTAGACGGCAGCTGACTCAGGATTCACAAATAACTACACGTTGATTTGGAAGGAAGAATGTGCATCTAGAGGGATGAGTTGCATAGGGACATGAACACCATTTTAGTTCATGACACTTTTGTGGCAGAGGGAGGCATTCTGTGGATTCTGCACCTTGTGCTGTCACCACTCCCTCTCTTGCACAAGGACTGGCTTCTTGCACAAGGTTCTGTCATCACTCACACTTAACATGTGCAACAGTAGGGCTCTAGAGGCAGAAGGACTCAGGCTACAATCTGTCTCCACTACGTCGTTGTCAGGTCTTTGGTCCTGGGCAGACTCTTAGGCTAGTCTGTGATGAATCAAGATCGCAATACTGCACACTGTGTGGGGATGTCACAGGTTAGATGGGACCATGTCTGCAAGGGCTTGCAGACCACTGACTGTGTGCAAAGGAAGGCATAGCCTTGCTCCACAAGCATCCTGTGACCACTCACAGTAACACTGGCAGCAGTGTGGAGGGCAAGACAGCAGCTTATGCTTTGTGGCTCTGGCTCCAAATGTCTCTCTCCACTAATGCCTTAAGGAAAATTTAAGTGGGAGCTACAATCACCTCAATTCCAAGGCTAAGCATTGAGCCCATATTACTTTCAGATCCCAAAATCTTCACCACTAAGGTAGATAGAAACATTTAAAAAATTTTTAAGCCTGTAATCCTTTTACACACATCATCATTATTTGATGTTTGCCATGACCCTAACAGTTATTGTCTTCATTTCCTACAGATGCAAAAGCAAAAACGTAGCAGGGTGAAATAAAACATGGAAAAATTATAGCTTAATAGCTATAATTTAAAAACAGGACTAGACCAAAACTTGAGAAAAGAAGAATTTGCTTTGGGCAAAACAAAGTTAAATCCATTAAGAGTTGTAGCCTTCAGATGTACCTATTTCTAGTTAATAACATGAGTAATTTCTTTGTAAATTTTTTTCCCACACATGGATCAAGGGTTATAAATTATAGTTAAACACATTATGGGAGAGCATTCTTTTTAAAGCACCGATATAGATATCAATTAAATAGCAAATAAGGTCTACGTTTTGACTTACAAGCAAGGGAGGGAAGTGCTACCATGCTAAAGAGTCTTTAGCGACTGCGTGGTCAGGTAATTTGGGAACTGTCAAAGCTCATTATCTCATCTTGGAGCCATCAGTGTTCAGAACTCTTCCTGGTCTGCACAGTATGCATTAATATGCAGCTACAGTCAACAAGGGTTCAAAAGGGACAATTTAATTAAGGCTTTGTAACTTCTTAATTTTCAATTATTATGACATGGGACAGTTGCCCTTAAGCAAGGACAGTTAAAAGGTGCTTCACCACTCAAGTAAAGTTGTAGAGACAGACAAGCTTCAACCACAGCAGCATTCACCTTTATTTTCATGTTGCACTAAGTTAGTGGAGTCCCATGCACACACCACACACATGCAGACACACACATACGACCAGCTGCTGTGCTGGCAGCTAAAGAGCCGAGGAGCTATCCCCAGATCCCTAGTGCTGTGGGACGCTAACAGGTCTTCTGTGAGAGCGTGAAGCTATCCCACAGATCCCTAGTGCTGTGGGACGCTAACAGGTCTTCTGTGAGAGCGTGAAGCTATCCCGCAGATCCCTAGTGCTGTAGGACTCTAACAGGTCTTCTGTGAGAATTCTTTTATGGAAGAATAATTAGGAAATGTTGGGTTAAGTTAAGCTGAAAAGTTTTCTTTTCCCTGCAGGTTTTCTAGAAAGACAAGTGCTGTGTAAATTAGTCAAGGGAGTTATTTAAAAGATGTCAGACTGTTTAATCAGAAGGCTTTTGCTTTTCTGTGATCCTAAGACTCAGTGGAATGTACTCTGGGTTATGTTGGCCTAATGTGGCAGTAATCAGCCTTGAGTGCAGACACGCGCTCTAGTTCCTCCACAGTTCTCTCTTTCTTTTGGTCATTCATTTCCACCTAGATGGTTCAGAACAAACTCGCCCTGAGCAATTCAGAACTCTCCAGTCTTGTGTTCTCCTCTCTGCTCACTTGGGGGCCAAGGGTCCTCTCCCAGCTTCCCCTCCCCTACATGAGCAAGACTGGGGTCTATACACCTCACACCCTTACCCTCATGCCAACTGCATTGCCCCACTGAGCCATCGTAGTGGGGGTCCCAGTGCTGCCACTGCCCTCATCCACAGGCCACAGAAGACCTTCATAAAGTATGAACCAGCTTCTGCCAAGCTGCCTTTAAGAGCTCCAACACCAGGAGGAGCTTGGAGTGAATGTAGACGAAGGACGTGCAGCAACACTTCCAGAAACCAACCTCAGAGACTACACTCCTGACCTGAGCTACAAAAGATCCAAGCAGTACCACAGAGAAGAGATTGGCACGCGGTCCAGCTGTTCCATGGAGGAACACATGCGACTGCTCAGAGCACACACGAACTGCTCAGTGAGCTTCTGGTTACATGGGCAATATGGAGACCATAGTGTGTATGAAGAGAGCCTGGAAACATCTTTAAGTTCATACAGAGAGCAGCAACAGGGCAGGAGAACATGCCTAGGGCATGCATGGTCCCCTAGACACAGATGCTCATCTCTAAGTCCATGCAGAGAGCAGGAACAGGGTAGGAGAACCAGCCTAGGGTACACAAGGTCCCTTAGACACAGATGCTCATCTGTAGGTCCACGCAGACACAGGAACAGGGCAAGAGAAGCAGTCGAGGGCACACACAGCCCCTTAGACACAGACGTTCACTTCCACAGGGCCACAGCCCTGCTGATCCACTGGGTTAAAATCTGTGCTATGTGATTTCCACTCCAAGATTGATACTGCAAGGCAGGAGCCGGCTTCCTTGTAGACGGAAGTAACTTGACCGAGTTTCAATGCTTAGTTATTGCTACAATGATCTTCACAAAGCTGCTCATTTTTTCTTTCAAAAGATAGGCATATTTCATTTTTTCCCTACAGTCATACTAGAAGAGCATTTTTGAATAATAATTGTGTGGTTTTATAAAGCCCTGGCTCTACCATATCATGAAACAGTCATTAATAAGTCATCGACTCTGCCCTCCTAGTTGCATTTAATGCAGACAGCAGTCTCTCTGCTTTGTTTTGCATAAGATGAATAAACAAAGAATCAAAGAGCAAGGGGCATTAATATTTTAGGTATGATATTTAATTTGAAAAATAGGACAGGGAGACATTAGCACTGAGAGCAGAGAGGGGAATGTCTAGGTGTGGGTAGATACCATTAAAGATGGGGGCTGGGTAAGTGTAGCAGGAGCACCCCTTGCTGGACCAGCAGCACCAAGTCCTCTTCCCTGGGCAAGTTCTGTAGCACCCATGGCAGCCACTGCTCCCTGGAGTTCATATGCATTTCTCCTGCCTTGGGTGTGCACTTGCTGACTACTTTGGATTCAACACAGGTAGGAGCCAGGAAGTTCTGCACCTGCGCAGAATGGTTTGAAAGCTGAAGCGTGCTTTGTGCCAATGGCAGGATGGATGCCCGGGACAGGGGCTCAGAGCCAGCTCCATTTCATTCTAGCAAGTAGCAGCACTGGGGTAGGCCCTCATTACCTCCAGGAGCACACTTTCCATTTCTGCTAATTCTGGAGTAGAAAGAGCAGAGAGCGCTTGGCCAGGCAAGGCAGAGGACATCACCAGAGAGCAGGTTAATAAGGACTATGGACAAAGAGGGCTTGGAACCAGTGGGGGCTCCCCTCAGGGGATCCGCATGGGTGCACAGATAGTGACTGTGGAAATGGGTGCTTAAAGACAAGGACTCTGATCACTGTAAGGCCCTCAAAAAAACACACATCCCCAAATGTCAGCAGGAGCAGAAAGCCCACCACAACAATATCCTGCAGACAGAGAAGTGGGCCTAGTAAGAGGATTCATGCTGTCCTTCACTCCAGCAGGATGCAGATACAAACAGCTGACCAGAATGGGCCCTGCTTCAGGGCTCAGTGGACAGAGAGGCAAACAGTCCTAATTGGGAATTTATACAGTGGCCCCACAGTCAGGGGAGCATCCGCTATCATGGGTGTATTTTATAACACTTAACATGCACAGGAAGCCTTGGGGGGCATCTCTACAGCTGCTGGGGGCAGTGAAGTTGCTGGTCAGAGGCCCGTGGTGTGAGGAGGAGGTCCTCGGAGGCCCCTGCACAGAAGTGGTTCTCAAAGGTCATGTGCTCACAGTGCACTGAGATGGTCCTCAGAGGTCCCATGTTGAGGTGCGCCTAGGAGGTCCTCTCCTCAAAGACCCCATGCTCATGGTGCACCTAGGAGGTCTTCTCCTCCAAGGCCCTGTGCTCACAGTGTGCTGAGGTAGTCCTCAGCATGCTTAGCTAGCCAGGTCCATGGCTCCGGACTTCTGGGTACGCAATGCTCTGAGCTCCATGCCTCCTAGGAGAAGAAAGTATCTCACCCTGGCTGCAGCTTTCCCATATGATAACTTCCACCCCAAATGGAGCCCACCTGTCTGCTTATGGAGCAGGGTCGGCAGCAGCAGAGGTCAAGGCAGAACAGCCGCCATTGGAATAGTGTGGTGCCATCAGCCTCCCATAGTCAGCAAGTGGCGGAGGGCTGAGGGCCGCCTGTTCCTCACAGGGTGGGGCGGGAGCAGTAGCCAGCTCACATCAGCGTGTCCACCACACAGGGAGCTTTTCGGGACGAGGATGGTTCAGGAATGAAGGGAAGTAAAGCAAGTTAACCGCAGGCCTCCACTGGTCATGCAGTCCAGGAAACGGCAGCACCTCACTTCTGATCCTAGAGAACTGGCTGTTGTCTGGCATTTTCCTGGCACCCTGCAACTGTGGACTTTCCCTCTCCCAGCCCCAGAGCGCCAACAAGGGCCCTGCTGGATGCTGCCTGCTTTGCTCCTGGGGGCTGCTTTCCTCCACCACAGCTCCTTTCCTGACAGTACCCGTGGCTCTTCTTTCTCTCTGACCCTCAACTCAGACTCAGTGTCTTGACTGCTGCGTGTTAGTGCCACCTGGTCTCATCCCCTAACACTCAACTGAGATGGTCCTGGAAGACCTCAGCAAGAACCCCTCCACTGTTAGATTCCAGTGTCTATACGCTAGGTGCTCAGAACACGTTTGCTGGATGAAATTCCGCCCTTTCTCCTACCAATGTGCTCCTCACTGATCCTTCCAAACAAACTCAAGAGTCCCTGTTTCTGGTTGATTCTGAGTGGTCCAGGCATGCAACTTGGGCTGTCTCTTCTATTTGTTCCACATAGCCTCCTTATCTGATCTCTTTCACACCCTGAGCTGCAACTTCAGGACTCAGAGTCTCATACCTCTCTTTTCAGTCCAGAGCTCAGTGAGGAGTCCAGACCTACATAACCAACAACCTTCTCTAATGTGGTCTGTTCGGACCTCCAGGCCTGCTTCCAAAACCAGGCTAGGTCAGTCTTTGTCTACCTGTTGCTGACAGATATGTATACCTTGCATTTCACATACCCAGCTCTGGGTGGGCCTTCCTTGCAGAGATGCAGGCAGCATCTGTGCACCCCTGTCATCTCCTTGTTCAACTCGGTTAGCTTAAATACAAACACCAAACCAGGAGCTCCGTCTTTCCTCCCCGAGCCACAACCCCACATTCAGAGAGATCTTATCACAGCTATTCTTAAAAAAAACTGAAACATAAAGTGTACATCCATTGCATTTGATATGGCAAGTTAAACTGCATCTGACATGACAAGACAAACTGCATCTGACAGATCAAGTTAAACTGTACCTGGCATGTCACTGGGTATGTCAAGTTAGACTGCACCCAGCATAACACGTTAGACTGCATCTGAGAAGTAAAGTTAAACTGCATCCGACATGCTGAATTAAACTGCATCCAAAATGTCAAGTTAAACTGCATCCGACATGCTGAGTTAAACTGCATCCAAAATGTCAAGTTAAACTGCATCCGACATGCTAAGTTAAACTGCATCCAGCATGCCAAGCTAAACTGCATCCAACATGTTGAGTTAAACTTCCTCCGACATGTCAAGTAACACTGCATCCGACATGCTGAGTTAAACTGCATCCAGCATGCCAAGTTAAACTGCATCCAAAATGTCAAGTTAAACTGCATCAGGATGTCAAGTTAAACTGCATCCTTCGTGTCAAGCTAAACTGCATCGACATGTCAAGTTAAGCTGCATGCGACATGTCAAGTTAAAATACATCCGGCATATCCTGCTGAGGGGCACCAGGCAATTTTGGGTGTCAGATATGGCTAATAAGGGTGCTGCAGCCATGTGCACAGTTTCCCAAACACACACTCTCCTGTGGGCATGCACATATTACCAGGGTTGCTGGGTCACAGGAGAAGCTATATTTTGTGAGATATTTCTTCACTAGAGGGGTGTTGTGCCTGGGTGACACTCTCAAGAAAGCTCTGATAGTTTCACATGCTCACCAAAACTTGATGTTGTCTTCTTAAGTTTTAGCCATGCTGATCAATGTGAAGCACAGCATTTTAATTCCCAGAGCCCTGAAAAAGGGTAAGCACAACCCGGCAGCTTGAGGACTATTGAGATGTTAGACAGAGCTCACTTTCTAGGTAACATAAAAGTCCAGTGAGACCTCCTTCCACATATTCTGGCTGAAGAGGGTGTCCATGCAGATGCAAAAACCAGAAGCTTGGTGACTGCCTGGACATTGTGGGTAATATGACCTGGGGCAGCAGGTGTCCTCCCCAGTGGGAAATGTAGACTTTGACTTCTGTCTGACTCAAGTCGACATTCCTCTCACCTGCAGCATGCTCCTATCTAACAAGGTGGGACATGTGCACGCATTTCCCCATGAGTCTGGCTGTGTGGCCATACCATGTGCAAAAGGAAGGTGGGGCACACCCGCCAGAGTGCTCACCTGCTCCTGCATCTGCCTTGGAATGACAATGCGGGTGTTAGCCTAAGGCCCTCAGTGAAGACACAGGCTAACCTAAATGCTCCAGGAGTACTTTAATGAATTCCCACACTATGTGGGCATGGGTCTAAGGCCTTCAGTGCAGACACAGGCCTGAAACTACTCCAGGAGTGCTTTAATGAATTCCCACACCATGTGGGCATCAGCCTAAGACCCTCGGTGCAGACACAGGCTTGAACCTAAATACTCCAGAAATGCTCTAAGACTCCCCTTACTGAGAAGAACCCAAGCAATTTCTGTGACAGGGCCACAGCTGATCAGGACCCTGAGAATCTCTAGCCTCCTAACATATGGCACCTGTTCCTGTGACAACAGGACTTCGCAGGGCAAGCACGGATCCTCTGAGGAGAATCTAAAGAGGAGAGTAAGTTTAGGCCCACTCAGTTTTACTGCCATCAGACCGCGAGCAACTTAACTGAGTCTCGGTTGCTGGGGGCTGTTACTCCCTCTCATCTCCAGTGTCTGAGGTGCTTCCCTGATGCTGCAGTGGAGATGGAGTCAAGTGTGCCCCACATACCCAGAGCACTCAGCACACAGTGAGGGTAAACATGGGAGCAAGGAAATGGGGGGCCCTGGCAGGGGAGGGGGAAGGGCTACAATCCCACCTGAAAGCATGGAGAAGCATAAGGGCTTCGCGGCCAGGGAAGCCTGTCCCTGAAAGGCCCTCAACAATCTCCCACAGCCCTGACACAGAAGGGGAGGCAGAAGGGGAGGAGAAGGTCAAGGGCATGCCCACCAGGCCTCATGGATGGCAGAGCCAGGAGAGGCTCCTTCCTGCCTAGAGGCATGGCCATGCACAAGGCCATTGTCAGGAGGCACCCCAGGCCTGAGCCTCTACCCCAGAGGGTGCATCTGGCCTGTTTGCACCATGCACCTGCTGTGCGATTGTGGGCAATCAACCAGCCCTCCTGATTCTGTGTTTCCTCAATTCTGACATTGGGATGTTGACGACTCCATCAGGTGGCTGGGAGAATTGTGCATGAATATGCCTGATCCTCCATTAGTGCTCAACACCTGATGGCCACAATAACTGTCACCGGGAACAGGACTAAGAAGAGAGCACGCAGTTCCACTCCCTCCTGGCAGTCTATTCTACAGGAAATAAAGGAGTAGGACACAGACTACTGCAAGTGTCCACTCTCATACACCCAGAGCAATAAAAATGCCATGAGGAAGGAAGTTCCCAAAGTCACCTACTACAACAGAGTCATCACACCAATCCAAGGTCCCAAGCCCTTACTGAATTTTAGAACCTGACAGACTTGGTGTGAACAATGGTCTGGATCACTGAGAAACCTGAAGAGGACTTAGAGCCAATGGGAATTCATCTGCATGATGCTGAGTTACAGACAGAGTTAAGTAGGTTCTCCCTCTGAGTTGAAAGTGCTTCCTTGCAGTAGTTAGTGTGGAAATTGGCAAACTCAAAGCATCTCAAGTAATGATTCTAGATTGATATCACAGCATGTATTCAGCATTCCTGATCACTAAAAGTAAGTTCTTAATAGGGTATAATCTCTAGGGCAGCATGGTGTAGTGGAAATCTCACTGGATCAGAAAATGAGGATTCTAATCTTATAATAGCGCTTCTTTCTGGGCAATTTTTAAGATTTTTGCATGTGCAAGACTGCTGGTTAATATCTATTCTTTCCTTCATCCTCCCTGAGTTTCTATTTGCTTATCTATAAAAACATAACTAAAATATTTATGAAGCCCATCATATAGAGCTGTTGTAAGAGTCAAGGGGACGATATATATATATATAATGTTCAATGAAAACAACTTGTAAAATACTTTATTAGGAACTGTTTGGATTTCTTATTCCATAGGAATATTCCTTAAGGATGGGAAATGAGTTCCATACCATCATACCATTGATCAGCCTGTAACTACCACCTGCTAAATATCATGTCACAATATCATGCCTCAATTCTCTGAGGCACTCTGTAACTTAGGTACTGTTATTATAACCACCAGAGCAAGGAAGTTGTGATCAGAGAGGTTAGCCAATACCAACATGGCTGGCAAGAACAGAGACCCGGAGTTGTCTGAAGATACTGGGTGTCATCCTGAGAACAAGCTCTTTTATGTAATTGTTATTCCATTCCTGTTTGTGACCCAACATAAGCACGGTGTATCTCCATCTTCACCATTCTCTCTGAGCCCTGAGGAGGATGTCATGGGTTCTCCTTTACTTCCAAATCTCTGTACCCACCCCACCACACAGAAGGGGGAGGAATCAAGTCTGCTTCACACATCTTCAGTTCCTCTGAAATTGGGGACGGGGCTGCCAGCTTGTACCCTGCTTCTCTGAACATGGCATCTTTTCTCGAAACCACTGTCACCTGCACATTTTCCTAGCTCAGTCATCAGAAAAGAGAAGAGTAAGACTGCCCACAATGAACCCCAAAAGAGGGCACTAGAACCTGGAACCTACAGAGGAGACTGACAGCTGATGCTGTTAGAGGGATCAATGGTATTGAAGGGATGAGTTGTGGTGAGTGGAGTACTGACCACTGAAAAGAATGGGGGAGAATCACATTCCCAGCCCAGTATCAGTGCTGTGCAGGTTATGCCAAAAATGCCTCAGTGCCCCTTGAAGAGTCCCCTATGTTCAGTTACAGCAAGTGGTGCTGTCATGATCTTAATGACAGTAAATAGCACCGTCCAGCAGATGGAGGACACACCACTCTCACTGCTGACATCCTGTGTGGCAGCTGTGTGTGTGTGTGGGGGGGGTGGTTGTGAAAGCCAGGATGCTATGCAAGACACTTTTAGCAGACAACTAAGGCTGCTCATTGAAGTTCCTCCAAAGCCCAGATGGTGTTGCCTGGTACCTGGACTGTGCTGCAGAGCCTGGTATGCTACATCTGCCCCTAGCTGATGAAGGAGCACCATGAGCAGAGACCATGGTGTAACACTGTTGCATGAGAGCCATTTTGCAATTCCAGGCTGAGGGGCAGGGTGCAGAGAAGACTCTGACTTCCTGTAATGGTGACTACAAATTTATCCTATTGTTTCATCAGACTGTTGGGTCTAGGAAGGCAAGATCTATAGCTGATCGATCTCTGTAAGGTCAGCATGATCTAGTGTAAAAAGGTCCATGAAAGCAGATGGTCCTTGAAGACATGGGGACTCTGGGGTGGAAGGAGAGCAGTTAAGTCAAATGGGAGCCCCTGTTTGGCCTCTGTGGCATGAAGTGGTGGCTTTGTGACTGAGCTCCAGGCATCTGAAGGGCTGTCTAAAAAGAGGCTATTGCTCATTTTCACGGAGCAGGATTTCTCATCATGGGGCCCAAGTTGACTTTAAGGAAGCCACTCAGTAGAGCTCTGCCTCAGCTGGTGGAAGCTGCTCAGTGGAGCTGTGCCTCAGCCCATGAAAGCTGCTCAGTAGAGCTGTGCCTCAG